>BQNB010010032.1:0-85111 GCA_026074375.1 Tanacetum coccineum
CTCTTAGCTGAAGGGCGATGAATGGAGTGATCTCTGGGAGAGTTGTGGTGATAGATGTAGCTTCTGTGTTGATTGGTGGAGGTGTGACCTGTGAAGATGGTTTAGGAGATGAGAAATCAATGACGGGAGCGATCACTGGAGGAGTTGACGTGACGATTTGATAACTTGGATCAGGTATGGTGGAATCAGACTCATCTACAACTTTAGATTTCTCCTGATCATCTTCGATTGGTTTGTCATAAAGAAATTGATCCCCAAAGTTATCAGTATCTTCTAGATTTTTCATGGACGACATAGAACCAGAATGACTTTCTGGATTATCTTCGATGAAACGTTCCTCAGTTATGAGTTTCAGGTTTTCATGAACCTTTGGGTAGGCTGTAGCGAGGAATTCTTCATCCATGTGCTTAGGGTTTGGTCCAGCAAGAGACATATGTACTTTTCCAGAGTCTGATCCAGTCTGGTCTTCTTGCATGGGCTCAGGGTCTGGTCCAGCCAGAGCCTCATGTGCTTTTCCAGGGTCTGATCCAGCCTGGTCTTTTGTACGAACAGATATCCCTACTCCTGATGTCACTGTGGACGAAGCTACTTCACCTTGTTCTTTGTCACCTTTAGGAGCAGCGGCTTCTGTTCCACTTTTTGTTCGTTCTGAAACAGTTGTTGATGAAGATTCATGGACCACTTTCTCTGATGTATCATCTTCAGGTTGAGAAGAGGGTCCAATTGTCGAATCATGAGGTGCTTGATCACGCCTAACAAGGATAAACTGATCCGTAGTCCT
The DNA here is from genome assembly GCA_026074375.1 of Tanacetum coccineum. Taxonomy (NCBI): domain Eukaryota; kingdom Viridiplantae; phylum Streptophyta; class Magnoliopsida; order Asterales; family Asteraceae; genus Tanacetum; species Tanacetum coccineum. The sequence continues at coordinate 782 of BQNB010010032.1, forward strand.
TTTTTTCTTTGACAGATCGATCAGGGAATGAGCTACTTATTCTTTGGTTACAATAGCCTTACCCTTGCCCACTACTTCAGGTAGTTTGGAAGTTGTTTCAGATACTGGATCCTTGATCGCTACTCCTCCAACAGGTGCCTGACCTTGTGGCAGAAAGGAAGGATCCAAGCTAAGCTTAATTGCTCATTCTATGTCACAGTATCGCACCTTCACCTTTCTCTTTTCTTGATGACGGCATCCAAAATCATCTTCTTTGGGCCAGTTCGAGATCAGGATCATCACCTTCTCCTTGAGGAATAGGTTCATGTTGAGCTTCATCATCTTCATCAACAAGTTGGAAAAAAGGCTTTCCTTTTCTAACTTTCTGTAGAAGCTTACGCTTAGAAGGTTTCTTTGACGGAGACTTAGGTTGTTTGGATGAAGGTGGCTTGGTTGGTTTGACAGGAGTAGTAGTTGTGGGCTTCTTGGGTGGAGCACGCTTTTTTGCAGGTTCAGGTTGCTTGCTTGCACTATCCTGTGGTGTTTTCTTCGTATTCTTAGCAACCATTTCCAGATACTTTGGATAGTACGAAGATTGTTGAATGGCTTGAGTAATCAATTGTTTAGGAATCACCATTCCAAACACTTCATATGTTTCACCTTTCGAGATTAAACTTGAGATTTCTAGCAGAAAGTCATCTCCTAGAAGATGACAAGGAGACTTAGGTCTTTTATGTACATCACTGGTGCTCCCTAAATATTAGATTATTATCTTAGTAAACAGCCCGTAAGGAATGAGAAGAGGAACTGCTTTCTTTTTTAGGGTCTTTTCATGACTGGCTTTATGACTTGTCCTTGTGTGAGAAGAATGTCTGAATCCATTGAGTAAACTTCCCAATAACAGTCTGCATGATCAAATTAGTTTTGAGTGTGACGATGCCCCACAACTATTATGTAGCACTGGGTGTCATGGTTTGTCCCTCAGATGTCTTTCGGTTAAGCACTTGGTTTAAATCAGTGTTAGAATTGACTCCCATGGTCTGATATACATAATTCACACGTATATTGGAGACAAATTCTACAGGTTAAGGGCTTACCAGCTGATTTAACAAAATCAATCACATGTCACCACGTCGGAGGTTAACTCAAAAGGGTGAGTATGGGTCGACAGGAGATTATCTAAGGCCTTTCTAAGGAAAAAAGATCAGCACTTAGATTGAACCCATTTGTTCATCAACTTGACAGCATTAAATCCAGTCTGCTCGTCATAACTTCATGTGTTCTGAAAACTGCTGAATGTAGACGGCAGGAACACTAGCAGAGGCAGAGAACGCTCTGAAGAAGTTGGTGTTACGCAAGATGTCCACAGATATCTAAAAGATGGGGTTCTTCTGTATCTTCTGAGCATCGAAAAGAAGATTGCTTTTCTTGATTTGTAACCATTGAGAGCGAGGTACAATCTGCTCATCTGTTCTTGTTGGTTCTTGAGCGGGAACATTTTGCTCTGCCATCGTATTCTGCATAAGAGTAATTAACAAAAGGAAACAAGAATGGCCGAAAAATACGTTGTTAGAGAGAAGGTTGACATTGACATGACATGCCTCGATGATTAAGGTTAGATTCACACAGTTTTGATAAAAATCTGCACTATTAGGACAGAGTACAGATTGGTCAACAGATACTAGTTACATGTTATCTAAACCCAGAAAAGATAATAGTTATGTTGTAATGGCGTCACTTGGAGAGGGACTCTTAAAGATTATCGGGCTTAATTGGGCCAAAATTATGGAAAATTAGACCCAAACCCGGTGATAAACAGAATGCCAACCGCCACGAGGTGGTTTGAGCAAACCGCCGCGAGGAACGCACCAACCGCCATGGATTATTAACAAAATTATTGACCAAACTCGCCGCCCTATTTGAAAAATTTTGAAAATGGCGGTTGGAGTTACTTTTAATTATTATTAAATATTCACCAAAACACGCCCGCGATAGCCAGCGGTTTACCTGTACAAATTAAAATATTAAAAGATATAAAGCAACCCGTCGTGTATGTAACCACCCGCCGTTAAAAGCAACCCGCCATAGTTTATAAAACGCTAAACATCGGTGAATATTTTATTAATCACATAAATTCAACCAAACGCCGCTTGAGAGGACGGTTTTCCCTGAAAACATTTAAAATAATAAAAAATTAAACAAACCGACCACTAAGCAAAACAGGCAACCCGCCGTTTAGAATTACTTAAACAAAAATCAGATTTCATTCACTTTGGCATTTCCTTAACATCTAACGAAATCCTGAGCTATTCTATTGAATTAGTTACACACTAAGCGCTTTCTTATCACCAAACAAACAACCTATGACTTTCTTAAAAGTCAAGCTGCTGCCCCAAACAAGAACAACTTATATAACGCATTCAATCAGTTAATGATCTCAAATAAACATCACAACTACATGATCAAATCCTAATAAGCATATCCCAGTAACTAATACACCTAACCAAACACTTGAAGACATTTTGATCAAAAATGAGGTCAAGATTAAGCATAGAGCACACAGATGTTTGCCAAACGGTTAAACCAATATATCATAGTGATCACATTCCTATTCCGCACCTTTCCCCTCAATCAATTTCAGTTTTCAAACAACTTTTAATTTTCGAACCCTAAATTTGAAATCTAACTATTCTGCTCATTTTAATGTGTTTAAATTCGATTCCTTGAATCTATATATACATTAACATGCATAGAACAAGATTTGATGATTACCTTTGCAAGAAAAACACTTGAAATCAAAGATTGGGAAAAAAGTTCTTGGCGGCGAGTTGCGTACGAGAGTGTGTGTGTTTTTTGTTTGACCAGATTTTGAAAGTTTGACCAAGGGCAACCCGCCGCCTCCTTTTATACTATAACTTTTGAAATTGGCAGATTCAGTCCCTGTGGTTTCTATCTTCTTTTATTTTCATGTTTAAACTATCTCAGGTTGTCCAAAGTTTGAGTCTTGGCAGATTTAGTGCCTATGATTCAAAATAGGAGACATGTAGCAATTTGCATTAAGTCCCTAAGCATTATACCATAGACATTTTTGCCTCTTTGAGGTTTAAATTAATTAAACTCCCCTTCAAACACTAACTCATTAGAATACCAAAAACATTAATATTAACATAATTTTAACTTAGGTGGTTCAATTACTAACCCAAATTTTCAACACTCATCAAACAGCCATGGAAGATCCTCCCATTCACTTCTAATAGAAACCATGTGATGAGGTACATTTTCAACTTCTCAAATTACTCTCCCCCTCAAACAAACGACCCAGTTTTCTTTTAAAAGAGCTGCAGGGTAGATTGAGTTGTAAAATTTTACGCGCACACCATAATGTAATGGATTTTAAGTAATCCATGCCCCGCAGCGGACACGGGTTGTTTGCAATCTAAAGTAATTGCAAACCATTTAGTAATTCCAAATGACTTAAAATATTTTACAAGCCTTTTTTTTTATATTTCTTTTATAACCATATGTACAAGATACACGAAGGTACTTCGTTTACTCATCTTCTCCTTTTGAGCGTCTGAGAGTTTCAGGGTCAAACTCTTCTGCTCGGCGTATTGAAGAATTAATCTTGAACCGTTCTCTTGGTTATGCTTTTTGTGAGAATGTCCGCAAGTTGGATAGTTCGTTTCCACGAGAAGTTAGAAGTTCATCCATCTATTTTCCACTTGCTCTCGGCTGAATGGTGACGTTTATGTCGATGTGGTTGTTCGAGTGTGCTTGGACATTGTTACAGCAAAAGAGCAATTGCACTTTTGTTATCACAGTACAGAGGAATTTTATTGAAGTCAAATCCGTAGTCTTTGAGCTGTGATCGCATCCAAAGGATTTGAGCACAACATCCAGACATGACAATGTATTCAGCCTCTGTTGTAGATATTGCAGTGCTTCTTTGCTTCTTTGATGACCAGCTAACCAATCTATTCTCTTAGTTAAACTGAGCAATTCCCGATTCGTACTTTCTTCTTGAATCTTGACAGCCCGCATGATCTGCATCTGCATAAGCTGTGAGTGACATGGCGTTGTCTTTCGGATACCAAAGACCCATGTTAATGGTTCCTTTCAAGTACCGAAAGACACGTTTGATAGCTTCAAAGTGCTTTTTGGTATTGGCTTGCTGATATGAGCTCACATGCACTCAGCGAAAACAAGGTCTGGGTCTACTGGATATAGGTACGTCTAGGGAGCTATAAACCATTCCCTCTAAATCGAAGTTTGGTCAACTGGAATCCCCATGAGTCCTCGTCCCAGTTTCAATCGATCCACCATTGGTATCGACAGGTTTTTTCAGAAACGCTCCCCCTCAAAATGTGCTTCGGTATTCGAAATTGTTTAGCACGTTTGGGCGGAGTATATGAGTCCTAATAATCACTGTTCTTTATTATACACATATTTTAATCACATTTTCTCCCCTTATCAAAAATTTTAAACCCTTTGACATTTTGGATATCAATTGATTTAAATATGTTATAAAATTTGGGAGAAAAGTGTGGCCTTAATTCGCAAGTCGTGTAAGAGCCATATAACTGCTCCCCCTCAATCGTTGAGGGATATAAATTACTCCTACACTTAGTCATCAAAAGATTAACTACTTACTAATGTACATGATATATTTTTCATAATAAGGGACAAAATTGACCTTTTTATTGTAACGAGTATGTCGTCACGTTGTTCTGTTGATCAGTCTGTAGTCAATATCTCTTATTCTTTCTCCAACAAAGCTTTCTAGACTTCGATAGATCCTTCTGATCTGTAGTCTTTTCTCGATTGCAGTGATGAAGTCTTTGCTTCTTCTCTTGTCATCCTCTGACCACTTCCTAGTCTCCATGCCCTTATTGTACTCGAACAGATGAAAGTCTTTAACCATGTGGTCCAGTTTTTCCATTACTCTTGACAACGTCCCATTGCAACTAACCGAGCTTTGTTTTTCAGTACATCACCATATTCATCAAGCTTCACTTTGTAGATCCACTTGAGAGCGATAACCATAACATAGATTGGGCGAGGTACTAATTCCCATACTTCAAGTCGATCAAATTCGTGAATTTCATCTTGCATGGCTTGAAACCAGCAGTCTTCTATCACGGCCATCTTGAAGTTCTTGGGTTCGACTTTGGACAGTTCAGTATGAAAACAGCACCACAAAGCATCGGATGCTAACTGTTTTCTGGTAGATACAGGACGAGAGGGATTGCCAATGATGTTATCAAGAGGGTGATCTTTGGTCTATTTTCTGAGATGATCTGGTGGTTGAGTAACTTGGTTGGGTTCCGGTTCCGTTAAATTAACATTCCCAGAAGATGACTGTGCCGAATCAGGTTCTCCAGCAACAGGGTTAAATGAAGGATGTAGAACAGCGTGAGTGATTGGGGAGTCTTCAAGAGTGGGCTCTTCTGCAATACTTTGATGTCTGACTGGATGATGCATATCTGATGTTGATGATAAAGCACTTGTAGACGGTGCATCTTGAGCAATCGTTGTAGACAAAGATGTACCAGGTGGAACAACTTGAGCGTTAACTTCAGTAGCAGAAGGTACTAGTTCATTGACTCGAGATTGTTCAAGGTATTCATCAAACATTGGTTAAAATAACATCTCCAGCTCTTTATCGGTTGGACCAAGCCCTGATTTGAGTTGTCCAGGGGTCATGATGATAGGCTCGGGTCCTGAACTCATGCGTACAAGAGCCATTGTCTGATGCATCTCATCGAATGTGACGTGAATTGTTTCCATTAATCGACGAGTTCTCTTGTTGTAGATTCTATAGCCCTTCCTGCTAGGAGCATACCCAACGAAAATCCCAATGTCAGCTTTGGCTTGAAATTTTCCTAGATCTTCGCTATCATTTGTAGGATAGCACAGAGCACCAAATACTCGGAGAAATGTAAGATCAGGCTTCTTATCATGTACAAGCTCATAAGGGGTTTTGTTGTGACGAGTATGAATTAGGGATCGGTTCTGGGTGTAACAAGCAGTAGCTACAGCTTCTGCCCATAGAAACATCAGTGCTTTTGAGAATATCATCATTGTACGTACTGCTTCCACAAGTGTACGATTTCGTCTTTCGACAACGCCGTTTTGTTGAGGAGTTCTCAGAACAGATTTTTGATGAAATATGCCAACACCTTCATAGTATTCAGACATAACTTGGTTGACGAATTCCGTTCCATTATCTGTGCGGATGTATCTGACTGTTTTGTTGAGACCAACCAGTAGATTTGGCTTAAAAAGTTGATGACAAACAACTGAGTTTCATCCTTTGATCTCACAAACTTTAACCCATTGAATTCTGAATAGTCATCCACGATAACTAAATGTATTTCTTCCCTTTAATAAGTCTGGACTCTCATTTGACCACACAGATCCATGTGAAGGTATGAAGAATCTTACCATATTTGTATTTTCAATTTTGGTTATGGAAACGTCTTGCTTTTTCCAAGTTGACAGGCTGAGCAAAGATGATCTTTTTCAAACTTCAATCTTGGTAGACCTCTAACCAGATATTTTTGAGCAAGATCATTTATTGTGCTGAAGTTTAAATGGTTTAAACGACGATGCCACAACCATGATTTGGACTTGGAAGCTTTGAACACATGCATATTGAAGACTTCATCATATCATCAATCGATATTGTGTACAAATTGGTGCTACGACTACCTTTAAGTAAGTCTGCACCATTAATATCACGAACAAAGCAAGTATGCTTTCTGAAGGCAACTTCAAGATCAGAATCACAAAATTGCCCTACAGAGAATAGATTATGTCCAAGTCCCTCCATGTAGTATACTCTTGAGATCACACTGTCACCAATAACATAATCTCCATAACCCATGATAGCTCCGAAGTGATCATTCCCCGAAATCTGACTGTCTCGATGAACCTATTCCACAAAATTTTTGAGCTTTGAACGATTCCCCGTCATATGTTTTGAACAGCATGAGTCCAGATACCAAAGGAAGACCTTCGACCTGCATTTGAAAACAGTCAAGTTGGAGATTTGGAATTTCGGTATCCCCAATATTGTTGGTCCTGTTGGTTAGCAAGATAAGAAGAACATTTCAACAGAAAGCTTAGTTAAAGGGCAACTTTCGCCTAAGGCACATTTCTTTCTGTGGGTCCTCCATTGACAACCACAATAAGTTTCCTAAGGTGAATTGCTTTCCTGTGGGTCGCTCATTGATAACCACTATCCGCAAATCGTTTTGCCCGTTGCTTTCCAAACCCGCTTGGTCTGTTCAAACTGTTATCAGACAGCTTGCCTTTTGGTTTCCAAATATGCTTCCCTTTATTCAAGACAATTTTAACAGTGGGGGTTGTCATTTACTGAACTCAAATATAACAACACACATTTTCATGATTTCAAGTTTAAGCATTTGTTTACACATTTTGCACACAGATTTCAAAATTCGAATTAAATACAACACGCTTAGAGCTTAATGCGAGAATCAACCCATTCACTTTGTCCAACTGATTTATCTGTCCTAAGGTGGTCTTCTACTTGTCTTTCTTATTCTCTCTTAGCAGGCAGGATCCTATTTTTCTTTGTATTGCTTCTAGGCTTTGATCCGCTTGCTTCAGTGGAAGTGTTTACTCCTGTAGAAGGAATCACAGGGATATTAGTCTGTTGAACTTTCTGGTGCACTTCGTGTTTCTGTGTGTTGCTAGATGAAGTTCCTGGTTTATCACTAAAAGTAACTTGCTTTTTCCTAGTTACAGGGGTAGAGGGAGCCTTGTTATCTCTTTCATTGAAACTTTTTGGGCAAGTGCCAATCACATATTCTAACAATTCCTGAGATAGCTTAGTGTATTGACAAGCATAGTTAAGTGCATTATCCAGTGGTTTAACTACTCTAGCTTCCTCTACAATCTCCCTAACTGTTTCTACACTCTCCTTAAGATGGCTGATATAGTTTAAATGAGCACTCCTATTGTTCTTAAGGGGATGAGGGATGGGTTTAACATCAATGGCATACATGCCAGGCGCAAGAACTTTTGGTTTGACAGAGTCACTAGTGAAACAAGACTCTTTGCTTCTCAACTGAGCCTTTAGACTCTCAATTTCATTTAACATGGTGGATGTCTTTTCACTCATGTGAGCACACGTAATCTTAATGGAGTCATACAATTCCTTGTAATGTTGTTTGACCTTTTCTAGTTCTACTCTAACGCAATCATTTTGTTCAATAAGAGCAGTGACATCTTTAGCATTATAAGGCTCACAACTTCTGTCATTCACATTAGCGACTAGAACTTTCAAGTCTCTAATCACATTGTCTTTTTCTTGAATCTGATGTTAGAGATTCTTGATCTTAAAGAATGTGTTAAAATCAAGAGCTTCCTGTGATGTTTGTGATTTGGTATTATCAAAACTTTCTTGAAGATGTTGATACTTTAATTGCAAATTTAGGTATTCCCTTTCAAGTTTTGAAATATGTTTTGACTCATTATGAACTTTAGACATTTCAGCTTCAAGATCTAGACAACGTGATTTTTCCACATCATACAATAGTTGATTCGACAAACAATTAGCAATCAGATTCTCATTTTCAATGAAAAGGTTTTTTTATAATAGTACATTGCTTGTCTACAGTATTCTTGTCCACTTCGTTATTCATTTGATCAAAAATTTCTTCCATTACTTTAACTTCTTTAAAGAGGGCCGTTTGAACTCCTACAAAGTGTTCTTTAAGAGTTTTGAAAAATGGAATAACTTCAGTGAGGTAACATCTTTTCGTTTGCTCAAAACCTCTTTCCCCTTCTGTAACACCTGTTGGGGTGATTCTCTTTTTGCAAGTTTTGTCAAATTCCGTAAAAAGTTGTGTGAGTACATAAAGATTAATCTTTACTTGACTTTTAGTTGGAAGAACTCTGGGGACAAGCTTGACAGGAGTATTGGGTGGATACACTGTCAATGCTGAAATTGGTTTTGGAACTGAGGTCTCAGCCTTTTTCCTGTCATTGTCATCTATGGACCAAAATATCTGTTCTGGGGTCAGATTTCTTTGTGGAGCAAAGGTTGCAAGAAGGTTCTCCTTCGAGTAATCTGGGGGGGCAATCCTAACTTTATTTTCCACACATAGAGGGCTTTGCATTTTCAACAGCATTCTTTTCCTAGTTATCTTAGCTATCTCACGAGTGTCCTCTGAGTCATGCACAACAGGCCGTGCATGATTGGACATGACTAATACATGACCATTATAGAGGGCTGGTTGAACTTGCTTTGCACGGGTGAGACATAAGGGATTTTTATAGCCTATCGCTACCTTGTTCTTTTCATCATAAAATGATTTTGGTTTACATAACATGTGAACCGTTTGAACAGACTGATCTTGTTTGTATAATCTATCTTCAACCTTTTCTTTTAGCCTTTTTATGTCTAAAAACTCTTCAAGGAATTTGTCTTCTTTTTGTTTAAAATCCTTTTTCAAAATGGTTACTTCTTCTGTCTTTGACTTATAATGGCCAACGGTAGAACTAAGTAGTATTTGTGCTGAATGAAGTTCTGATTTTAAAGAAGTTTCCTTTCTATTTCGGTCTGAGATAATTATTCTCATTTGTTCATCAATTTTTGGTTCTCTATAAGTTAATTCAAACTTTGCTCGTTTTTCATATTCCCCGACCAGTTCCTTATATCTCGCAAGTTCAGAGGTCACTGAATCCTTAACTACCATGTTTGGCTTATTTGCTAATCTACTTTGTACGCCCTGTTCATGCATTTCATCGAGAATTGACATCAATGCATCATTTCGTACAGAAGAAACATTACTTTGTACAACATGTTCTTCGTTGTCTTCCACATACTGATCATACGGAATAATATTACTATCACTCGTATAGTCAGCATCAGAGTCAACAACGTAGTTGTGTTGTACATCGCTTTGCATCTCGTGTACTTCATGATACTCATCCATATGATTTACAAAGGTATCATGATCTTGTACCTCAAACGGAGTATTCGAGTCATATGATGGCCCGGCTTCATCGTAGATTGGATCTTCAGATGTGAGATTTGCCATGAACATGGTCTGTGTAGTGGGACCCTCATCAACATCAGAGTCGAATGCATCACATTCATCAGCTTCAAAGACATGGTCCACATTGAGTGCCAAATCATTCTCGGGTGAATTATCCACATCCTCATCAAAGTTGGTAACCTGTTCTCCTGCAAGAAACAACGACTGTTCTTCATCCAGTACTGCACCATTCTCCTGGGCTTGCATTAGTAGCATCTTGTCCTTGAAGTAGTCTGAATCTTGAAGTCGCTTTGGCCTTGGACATTCTCGTGCTATGTGCCCTAGTCCGTTACAGTTGTAGCACTTAATGGGTTTGGCTGGTCCAGGATTAATAATGCCTCCTCTGTTCTGACCTCCTACATTCCCAGCTACAACATTTCCTCTTGCATTGTTTCTCTGAAATGGTTTTCCTTGATTGTTCGCATTGTATCTTCCACGGACATCTTGAACCACAACTCTGCCGTCTTGAACCGTAGCTTTGTTCCTTGCATTAGATGACGTTCTAAGTTGATTGTTTATTTGAGGAAGATGTGATTTATACGATTAAGTGAGGAGGGCAAGTGAGTTGGATAAACTTTCAATCAAGGTTTCTGTTGAAGAACTTCCTGAGTCTAGTTGAAAGTTGTCAGCAAGAGATGGTTCATTTAAGGATTGAGGAGACTTGGATGATTGTGTTGGATACTGCTGAACTGAGGCATTCGACACTAGTGCCAAAGGATCATTAGTTGGTTGAATGAACCTCTCCATCATCATTCTTTTCTCATTAGCATGCACCTCATGTTGCTTCAAGTAAGCATACAGCTGATCAAAGTTAGACTCTTTCAAACCCTGTTAAGTTTGACTTCAATTATGAATCTACTCCACTCAGGTAACATGTTGTTCACAAACTTTGAGTTAAGCTGCATCCTGGGCATGGTCATCTTGATGTTTCTCATGTCATTAATGAGCTTCATAAACCTAACATAGTATCCTTGAATGGTTTCTCCTTTGATTTGACGGAAGTGTTCAAATTCATCGTATAATTGAGATTCCCTGTCATCCTTTGTTAACTCAAAACCTTCCAGAATCATCTTCACATTTTCCTAAATGTCTTTGGCGTCAGTATAGTGGTTGATGAGTGAGTAGATGTCTTTTGGTATACCTTGAAGTAGGATATTTGTTGCATGAATGTCAGCGTTATACTTACTTTTATTTTGATGAAAGGGCCTTTTTCTTTTTTTTATTAAAATTTAGGACTCTAGCTCGTACTAGGGACCTTGTTGAACTGCACATCAGTTCCTGCAGCAATAACATCTGAGACCGTTCCCATATGATTGGACCTTCAATAATGGACTTCATTTATATTACTCTCCATTATCTTTCCAAGACAGTGCAGACGTAATACGTTGTTGCCAAGATTCAAGTCTATTCTATCAATGCATTGGTGGGCGTGTAATCAGAACCGGAACTCTGGATATCTGCTGACATTCTAGAATCTTGTTTTTATTATGATATGATATGTTTTGATCGATCAATGATTAGTGAGTATACGTTAAAAGTGGTGAGATTAACGTATTTGTTTTTGTTATGGTGATATTAAGTCCCAAGTTTGAATAACTTCCAAAGTGTTCAAACAGTTGCTCAACTCGCTGCCAGATTAGCAACTCGCCGCGATGAAATAAAAGCAATCCGCCGCTGGTTTAGTAAGGCAAACCACCGTTTGTAATTTTAAGCAACCCGTCGTAGCTTCTTTTAGATATTTTGCAATTTAAAATTAGCTAACGCTGTCAAACCTGTTTCAACCAGACTGCCTATTTACAATAAAGCAAACGGGACGTATGAACAACTCGCTCGTGTTAAGCAACTCGCGTCCAAGGCAACCCGACCGTGTGTTTGACAGTTGGTCACCTACTAATAAATATTTTATTTAAGCAAACGCCGTGAAGAAATTCTGGCAAACCTCCACGGAAGAACAACGACTTTATCACACAAATATCACTTATTAAATCACCTTTTTGAACGATTTTGCTTGATTCTATTTTGCACATAGTACCACAAGGCAATAGCAACTAGAAACACCCAAACTTTAACATTACAAACATCAAAATTCGGAGAACTTAAAAAACGAGCTAGGAGCCTTCTGTAACGCCCCGACCCAAAAGGGTAGAAGTATTACAAATATGGTGTGACATCAAAAGCATTCATAATCATAATACAAGCATAAACAGCGGAAGTCTTAAATAAATAACCAAAGGATAATAAGTCAACACGACTTAAGGTACATAAGTTCTCAAAGGACAGACATATCCAAACGAAATAACTGAAATAACGAACGTCTTGAAAAGAAATAATTCATATATCAAAACTAAGCTTTCTAGGGTAAGTCCACACTCAGCACTCATAACCTGAAAGCAACCCCAGCTCCTAGCTTAGATACCTGCCGCAGGAAAAGAAAGTGCGGCTGAGCTTACAAAGCCCAGTGAACAGATATATATAATCGAATGCAAAAGATAACGGAAAACCAAAGGATACGATATAAGGTACAAAGGATATCACAATACATGATCAAAGGAATACAAATATAAAGTAAGACAAATCAGAAGTCAATTCATAGTGTAAGGTAAGATGAAATCAGGAAATCGAATCAAGTCCAATTACCAAGCCCAAAAAAATCATATCATAGTAACCATGGAGTCGCGAACTCCAAAATTTGTGAAAGACGTGGAATGCACCCAAACATCAGTCACCAAATATACATATATCATAATGTCATAATCCATTGAATACAAAACAAATCTAGGATGCATCCATACGCCCCTTAAACAAATAATAATCTTCATAATGCACATATAATATCAAATGGGGGACGGTGGTAGAACATCTCCACCCACACAGAGTCATGCCAAAGGTTGCATCAAAGACCCGGCATGTTACCATAATGCTAGGAAACAAATAGTGGCTTGGTTCTAAAACTGAAGGGTTCAAAGCAAAGTCATATCAAAGTTCATTTCAAAGGGATCATAGCAAAGGTTCAATGTCAAAGGTTCAAATATCAAAGGAGCAAAGTCAGGGTTCAACATAAAACATATAAATCATCTACGAGAGCCCAAGAAAAAAGGCTCATAGCAAAATGTACAAATCACATAACTAATCAAAGAATATAGAGAAAATTCATGAGAAACACTTAACGATAAGGTCAGAATATCTGTACCTTAATCCGAAGCAAAGGGCAATAACCCAAATAAAACACCACAGGAATACACAATCACTCCCTCTCGACCAGAACCTAAAGAAATTCTATGAAATTCGAATTACAAACCATTCATTAGAAGTTATACTTTCTATTTTTAGAACTCTTTCCATTTTTAGTAACTTTCCATTTTATTATAACTTTCCATATTTATAAACTTTCCATTTTATAGTAACTTTCCAATATTAGAAATATTCAATCATATTGAATTCCATAAGTATTATGAATATTTAAAGGACTTAAAATGTCAACCTTAGCAAGTTTAGGGTAAAATATGACAACTTTCTATATTTTAGGGTTAAATATGCAAAATCAATGAAGACTTTAAGGTTAAAAATGTAAATACAAAGATTCACATTTTATTCAAATAATACCTTTCATTTACTGTAATTTCTAACAAGTCAAACCCTTAATTTACATAATATACATATATAGACCTTTTTTAATTAAATATTTAATCATTATCTTTTAATTATCTATAATTACAAAACAAGCCCATATAGATATCATTTATGACAAAATCCTACTTTAACATTAAATACTAACGTGCAAACCTTCCACTTTTCAAAATTTACAAAATATTTAGTCCCTCTATTTTAATTAATTACTTTCTAGATAACATAATATAGGTCATTAACTCATTTTAAATCCAAAATAATATCCAATATGACAATTTATACCCCCAACTTATTCTATACATAATATAATAAATAAATTAACATGTCTAAAACATACCCCATAGTTTCAGAAATTACAAAACAAGTCACTTATACTTTTTTATATCACAATCGGCTAAATTACATCCACAAAACCCTAGTTTTAAATTTCCCCCAATCACAAACACAATTATTATTCAATCATTGGCATTAATCACACCTAGAAAAAATAAAAAACTCCCCTAACCCTAATTCATTTTAACCATTTTCTTTCCTTTTTCCCTTATTTTTGAATTCGGCAAACACACTTAAATCCCCAATAATTATTCGAATCACTTATAAATTTTTCCAACAATTTTTCTGAGTTATATGTGATATGAACAACCTTAGAAAAATATAAAATAAATTTTACAAATAGTTTAAATGCCGATTACATAATTAATCCAAAATTAGGGTTTCGAATATGTTTCAATTTATAAAATCAAAATAACATGCATGCTAATTTTTCTTATGTGTAGAACGAATTAATATGATGAAACATGAGTTAAAAAATTACCTTTGATGATCCTTAGTGATTTTATGAATTTATGAACCCGGTAGAGCTTTTCGAACCCAAAACAATAACCAAAATCGAACCAAGCACTCCACAAACTTCCCACTATTTTTCCCACACTCCTTGACCTTCAAATCACCCAAGAAAAATCGTGCAAGCCCTTGGAAAAATCTTATGTGCCGCCTCTTGATTTTTAGGGTTTTCGGTTTTATTGTTTTTAGTGATTTAGCAAATGAAAATGAAATAAAGAAATATAATAGATATCTTGCCGAGATTTTGGCCCTTTCAAAATAGATAAATCAGATTTTTAACTTTGAAAAATTATTTTTGGTTATTATCCATATTTACTTTATATTAATAATAATGTATAATTAATTTATTATACATAATTCGGCATATATACATATATATATAATTTTAATTATTTTTCTTGTATAACATAAAGTATTTTAATCTTACAAAATTTCATAATTGCTATATATTGTATTTTCATAATTTCTAACACTTAAATGAATTTTATTTAAGCTTTTATGAAATTTTCTTGAATTAGGGGTATTTTGGTAATTTTACACTTATTGAGATTTTTAGGTTTTACAGAGTCCCTCTAAAGGCTCTGATACCACTTGTAGAATCCAAGATCTGGACTCAACTAGGGTATAATAACAATGATCAAAACACAGCGGAATAATAATTAAGAACAAGATCAAAGATACTAATAAGGTTTTCTTTATTGAATATAATAAAGAAACTACTATTACTACTACACTACACACGCTCTATGCATTTTTCAGACTCTCATTGGAGAAGTCTGCTATGAATGGATGGATTGTAACCTAGACGCCTATCTCTTTATATAGTATATGGTATGTTAAACAACCATAGCTTCCTAACAAAGTCTAACTATTACATATTGTGGACCTTGACATGTTTTCTTCTTTCTTCATTTCGTCAAGTAGGTTTTGTAATCTTATCAAAATCTGTAATTCCTAACAAACACACACACAACACTTACACTTATTACAAAAGTGAACTTCACCCCTCCATGGAAGAATGATGATGGAGGTTATTTATAGTCCTAGTGCCACATAAATATCGTAACTAGTTACATTTTATTTTTTATTTTTTACGTTATTTACTAAAATTTTTTATTTTTTTATGTTTTATTTTATTATTATTTATATTTTTTTAATTGAGCACAATTATTATTATTTATTAATATTTATTTATTTATTTTTATATTTATTAGCTTTTTATTTAGTTTATTAGGATTAATAAGTTATTTTATAATTTAATTTTTTTATTATTTTAATTTTTTATTATATTTATTTTTTTTTTAAATATTTTTTCATTTTTACATTATTTAATTTATTTTTACTATAATATATATTATTTTTTTTAAATTAAAAAAATTATATAAAATAAACGAGAAAAAAAACAAAAAAAAAAAACGAAAAACAAAAAAAATAATCTACAATAACAAAAAATGAAAAATCAAACCAAAAAAACAAACAAAGAAAAAAAACCACAACCCAAACAAACAAAAAAAAACCCTTCCCAAAAACCCAAACAAACAAAATTAAAAACAAACACAAAAACGAAAAACCAAAACCCAACAACACCAAACAATTAATAAACAACCGAAAACACCAACAAACTCACCCATAAACTTCACCACTACAAAAAAAAAAAACCAAACACAACAAAAAAAACCACAAATAAACATCAAAAAAAAAACAAACAAAAACAACCTAAAACAACTTAAATAAAAAAAATTAACCAAGAAAACAAAAAAAACCAACACTACTAGAAAACAAACCGAGCAAAAAACACCCAAAACAAAAACACTTAAACACTCAAAACACTCACAAAAAACAACAAAACCTACAAAAAAAAAACAACCACAACCAAAACCCATACAACAAAACAAAACAAACAAATAAAAAGGAACCAACTCAACACCAAAAAAAACCAACTACTCCACAATACAATCCCAAAAACCAACAAAACTATATAAACACACTGATGACAAAAAAACGTCAAAAGAACCTACAAAAAATCAACAACCTTAAAATAACCAAAAACGCCCAAAAAATCCAAGAACAAAATCGAAACAACAATACACTAAAACCAACTTAAACCCCCATCAGCACAAAATCACAAAAATCTAAAATTATAAAAAGAACAAAAACACTAAACAAAAAAACAAAAAAACCAAACACTGAGAAAAAAAAATTAGTAAACACCTAAAACAACACCACAAACCCCCAACACATATAACAACAACAACCGACACAAACGAAACAAAAACCCAACACAAAAACAAAACAACAAATAACAAAAAAATAAAAACAAAAAAACACTATAACAAAACAACCATAAAAACAACCCAATACATCAAACCACCCAACAAACACGGGTGTGACGAACCCAACAAAAAGACAAAAAAACAAATCAATAAAAAAAAGAAAAAAACAAACAAACAACCAGAAAAAAAAACACTAACAAAAAAAAACAAACACAAACAAAAAACACAAAAAAACACCCGAACAAAACCAAAGAACCAAAAAAAAAAAACAGAAAAACAAACAAGAGACCTAAAACAAAAACCACTCTAAAACAAATCAAACAACCAACACAAATACCGATGGAAAACGTACAACAAAAAACAAGAAACAAAAACCAACCAAATAAAACAAACAAAAACAAAAACAAAAACAAACAAAAAAACCCAAAAAAACTACACCAAAACAAACAAACAAAACACAAAACAAACAAACAAAAACTCAAAAACACAAAACAACAAAAAACCCAACAACACCAACCAACACCAACCACAAAAAAAAAACACAAGCCCCCAACAAAAGAAAACAAAACACAAAATCGAAAAAGACAAACCAAAGAAACCAAACCAAAAAACCAAAAAACCGTCACAAAACCAAACAAACTCTGCCAAACAACAAAAAAAAAAATACCCCCCCAACAAACAACTGAAAAGAAACAGCGAAAACAACCCAACACTATACCAAAAACCAACAAGAAAAGTACAAACCAACTAAAACCAAAAAAAAACCCCTCTAAAAACAAAAACCCAGTACAGCGAATCACCAAACAACCAAAAAAGAAACAAAAAAACAAACACCAACAAAACAAAAACAAAAACCCCAATCCCCACAACAACAAAAAAAACAAAAATAAAAAATAAAACCCCAAACAAATCGAAATACAAACGAAACTCCTATTACCTTACCAACAACAAACACCCTAGCAAAAAAACACAATAATCACACCAAACACAAAACACAAACAAAATTCTACAAATCACTAAAACACAACAAAAATAACATCAAAAAAAAACAAAGACACAAACCCTTAAACAAATAAACCAACTCATTACAACAACAAACCCAAACAACCCATCAAACCAAACAACCAAAAAAAATACACAAAACAAAAAAGACCACCAAAAAACAAAAAAAAAAAAAAAACACAACCCAAAAACCACGACGACAAACTAACACTAAACGTACAAATAAAAAAACACACATACAACCTTAAACAAACCAACCAATACAAATCAACAAAACCGTATACACACACCAAAAAATCAATCTCAACAAAAACCAAACAAATCACCAACAACAGACACCCAATCAACATACCCAAACAAAAAAACCATAACAAAAAAAAAAAACAAAAAAAAAACCAAAACCCCACTCAAAAACAAAAAAACAACTAACAAGAAACAACAACACCAAAAACTAAAACAACCAAAACAACAACAACCAAACCGGCAATAATAACCAAAAAAACAAACAACTAAAAAAAAGAAAACAAAAAAAAAGCCGAAACAACACAAAAAAAACCACACACAAAAAACAACCAAAATAAACGGACAAACCAACAAAGACATCATGCCCTAACACACAACAACGAAGCCTTTATTAAACCCATTACAAAAAGCTAAAAAGAAACCCCCACACCAACAAAAAAAAAAACAAACCACTATAAAGAACCTCACAACCCGTACAAAAAACCCTTGAAACACTAAAGAACAAAAAACAACAAAAACAATAGGAAAAAAACAACCAAAAAAAACAAACAAAACAAAAAACAAGAATAACACCAGCAAACTTAAAATAAACAAACCAAAAAAACAACAACCAACTAAAACACAACCACAAGCAATAAAAAACGACAAAAACCTAGAAAGAAACGAAAACAAAATAACAAAACCCATAAACACTAAAAATAAAAAAAAACAGAAAAAACACAACAAAAACTCAAAAAAAAAAAAAAAAACAACCAAACAAACACACAAAACACTATAAATAAAAAAATACAACAACAAACAACACAACAACAAAAAAACAAAAAAAAATATCAAACCCCAAACCATAAACCAACAAAAACAAAACAAACAACAAACCCACACCCCAAAAACAACCTCAACAGATTTCTGTAAAACGAAACTAAATGAAACAAATACAAACCACAACCATCCATAACAACGTACACAACAAAACTCCAACCAACAACCAAACAAAATCAACAAACACTAAAAAACCACTCAAAAAAAACCAACTAGAAACAAAAAAAACAAACACTAAAAGGGACAACAACAACCAATCAAAAATAAAACAAGACAAAAACAAAAACAATAAACAGAAAACCCTACAGAAAATAACGACCAGCAAACAACAAAAAAAAACCACAAAATAAAAAAACACAACAAACAACACATCAACAAAAAACCAACCTAACAAAAAGAAAACAACAAACAAAAACCAATGAGCAAAAAAACAATAAACCCCCAAAAAAAAAAAAACAAAAAACCCAAACCCCTATGTCCACAAAAAATAACCCAAAAAAAAAAAACCGAAACACAAAAACCCTCAACCAAACAAAAAAATCCCAAAAAACGTCAAAAACTAAACCCAAAAACAAAAACTAAAAAAACAACCAAACAAAAACAACCCAAAAAAACAAAAAAAATAACAACAACACAACCAAAACATAAACAAAAAATAAAAAAAGAAAAATAAACAAAATACAAAAAACATCACAAAAAACCAAAACCTAACAAACAAAAAACAAAAGAACTAAAACAACAACCACCAAAAACAACAAAAACAAAACTAAAACAAAAACCACAATAATAATAAAAAACCAAACAAACCACGTAAAAATCAAAAAAAAAACAAAACACCAAACGAAACAACCCATATCAACCAAAAAAAACAAACAAAAAACGAAAACCCCAAAACAAACAACACTAACAACATAACCAACCAACAAACAAAGCCCAAAAAACAAAACCACTACAAAGAAAAAAAATACACAAAACAAAAACAAAAAAAAACTCAACACATAAACATACCAAACCCCAAAAAAAACACAAAAACAAAAAAACCCAAAAAAAAACACTAAACAAGAACCTACCAAAAAAAACCCCAAATCAACCACAAAAAAAAAAAAATTATACAAAAAACCAACGACAACCAACAAACAAAACACTCAAAACGAAACGAAACAAAACTCCAAAAACTCCCTAACAACACCACAAACCAAAACAAATAAAATAAAAAACAAAAAACTCAACAAACTCAAGCTATCACAAACCCTCAACTTAACCCACCCACACCCCAACTCAAAAGAATCAAATAAACATTAACTACAACTAAACTACCCGAAAACAATCACAACAACCCAGCAAACCAAAACAAAACAAAATGATTAAAAACAACACCCAATAAAACACTAAAAACACCAAACGAACAATTCCAAACAAAAAAAAGAAAATATAACAAAAAGCAAAAAAATCCAAAACAAAAACCAACAAATAACAAACCCCTGGATAACAAAAAAACTAAAAACCTGTACAATAAAAAAACACAACAATAAAACAAAAACATACTAACTCAACCCCAAAACAAATAACCACTACAACAAAAACACAAACACAAACACCAAACAACCCCACGAACCAAACGCAAACAAAAAACAAAAAAGAACAACACAGAAACCACCAACACACACAAAAAACAAACAACACAAATCAACGACAAAATAAAAAAAACAAAACAAAAACAACAAAAAAAAACAACATAAAACCAACCAAAAAACAAACCAAAAAAACAAAAAAACAAACCAAAACATAAAAAAAAAATAATCGACAAAAGACACAACCAAAACAAACAAAAACACAAAAAAACCTCACAAAATCAAAATCATCCCAACCTAATAACACCAATAAAAAAAGTAACAAAACTAAAAACCATAATCCAACAAAACACTAAAAAACCACAAACAAAACGCAAAAAAAAAAACAAACAAAACCCAACAAAATCGAAGAAATAAATAACAAACAACCCCCAAAACAACCAAAAAAACCCTCCAAACCAGAAACAAAATAAAAAAAAACACCCAAAACGAAAACAAAAAAAAAAAAAAAAACATCCTAAAACAAACCAAACAAAACCACTAAACAAAAAACAAAAAAACTAAAGCCACATAAAAAAAACAAAAAAAACGGAAAAAAAAACCTAAACAAAGAACAAGACATGAAAGAACACCGTAAACATCAAAACAAACAACAAACCAAACAACAACACAAACCTAAAACCAAATAATACTAAAACCTCAAGAAAAACAAACCATCTAACAGAAAAACAAAAAACAAACAAAAAAACCTACAACACAAAAAAAAAAACAAAAAATACAAAAACAAAACAACCACATTAACAACAAAAACCACCAACCCCGACACCAATAAACACACAAAACAAACAAACAAACGCCACCACAAAAAAACAAACACTCTAACACAAAAAAAAACACCAAAAAAAACACAGAACCAAAACAAACCAAGCCCAAAAAAAACACCCATCCAAAAACCAACTACAAAAAAAATCAACAAAAACCTCAAAACAACGACAACCATCTAAATCAAAAGACCAAAACCAAAACAAACACAAAACAACCCAAAAAACCAAAAAACAAAAGACACAAACAAAACAAAAAAAAAAAAAAAATGCGGAAAAAAAAAAAAAAAAAAAAAAACAAAACCCAACAAAAAACCCCCAAAACCAGAAAAAAGAAAAAGATCTAATCGGGGGGTAAAAACACACAAACACAAAAAAAAACAAAAAAAAAGCAACAAACACCAAAAAAAAAAAACAAAAAACCACACCACCCAAAAATGATAGATCAAATACAAAACAACACATACAGCAAAAACACTACAAAACACCCCCTCACAAAACACCAAAACCAAGCAAAAAAATCAAAAAAAAACAAAAAAAAAAAACAAAGCAAAAACAAGCTATAACGTCAACCCCAAACACAAAAAAATAAACACACAAACAACCCCACAACATAAATCCCAAGCACAACAACAAAACACCAAAGAACCGACCAAAACACACACACAAATCCTCTCAGAGAAAAACTAACGTCCAAATAAAAAGAAATCCGTCCAAAACAAGCATCCAAAATCCTAATCCCGCAAAACAAAAAACACACAACCACCAAAACCCAAAAAAACAAAAACCAACAAACCATAATAAAAAAAACACCCCCCAAACGTACACCAACAAACAAAAAAACGAAAAAGAAAACTATAAAAGTGAAAACAACAACCTTAGCCAAAGACTAACCAATACCAACAAAACCCGAAAACAAAAAACAAAAAAACAAAATACAACCAGCGCACAAAACACAAAAAAACACCAAACCATAAAAAACACAAACAGACACACAAAAACTAAAAAAAAATCGTGCAACTAAAAAGAAAAACCCAAAAAAAAAAACACAAAAAAACAATAAAACAAAAAAAAAAAACCAAAAAAACGAAAAACTAAACAACCACAACCACAATAAACAACATAAACAACAAAAAAACAATAAACAACAAAAACAACCAATAAAACAAAACAAACAAAAACGAAAACAAACCACAACAAACAAACCCCCAAAAAGAAGAATAAAAACACAAACAATAAAACCAACCAAAACAAAACTACCAAAACCAAACACACACAAAAACACAACACGAAAAAAACAAAAAAAAAAAAAAAAAATCACAACATAAAACACCCACAAAAAAACCCTAACAACAACAAAAACAATACCTAAAAACCAAAAAACAAAAAACAAACCAACATAAAACACAACAAAACAAAAACGCAAAAACAAAAAAACGAAACAACACAAACACCACCAAACACCAAAAAAACCGAACCAAACTTTTATAAAAAAGACAAAAAAACCATCACAAACACAACAAACAAAATAACAAAACCCACAAAATAACACTAAAAAAACAAAAAGCGCAACTAAAAAAACCAAAACAAAAACAAAACAACCAAAAACAAAAAAACAAACAACACACACAGAACAAACTACACAAACCAAACAAAAAACCACGCAAAAAAGAACCAAATAACACAAACCCACAAAAAAAAACCACCACCCATAAAAATACACACCAATAACACTGAAAAACAAAACCAATCAAAAATCAAAATTCAAAAAGCCCACCCCAAAAAAAACAAAAAAACCAAATCCACCAAAAAAAAAACCAACCACAGAAATACACCCAAACCAGAACAAAACAAAAGTCCAAACACAAACCAAAGCACTCAAACACAAAAACACAACCTTACAAAATGATCAACAAATAACATACACTTAAAAATTCAAACACCCAAACACCCTAAACTCCTACAAAAACACAAAACCCAAAATAACAAAAGATAACAAACGAAAAACAAAGAAAAAAACCCAAAAAAAACCAAAATCAACAAACCAAACACAAACTAAAAGCACACCGCCCAAACCAACAAACAACCAATAAAACACACAAACACCAAAATCAACTCCAACAAACAACCAACCACGAACCCACACGACTACCACACTCACAACAAAACACAAAACCACAAATAACCCACTGGAAGAGGCTTATATAGTTCTTACAATATACTGGGTATTAGTACCCGGCTTAATACCGAAAATCATACTATTAACTATTAAACTACGAGCTATAATAAACAGTAAAATACACGAGGTGACCGAGTCTTTTTCTAATATCTAACAGGTTTAAAACAAAGATATACTTTGATGTATTTTCATGACCTTTTAGCTAGTAAGGGTAGGTGTGATCATTTTTTGGATTAGAATTAGGTTACTATTGAAAGTTTAACCCAATTACTTGAAGTGTTTAACAATGCCATGAAAATTTTATCGGGGCTTTACTACCCAACATCTCTATTGGTACTTCAAAAGATTATCTTCATGAGTAACAAATTAAGCGAATATGAACTTAATGGGGGTATATTTATGTAAGTGATAGCTAAACTTGATCCGGAGGTCGGGGAGGATTAAACAAGAACTTAGCCATTTTATTATTTAGAGAGAGAAAAGGAAAGATGTGTGTTTTCTAGAGAGAGAAAGACACACACTAGTGAGATACAAAATGAATCCTCACCCCTCCATGGAAGTATGGAGGGGGTATATATAGGTCAAGACCTGGGAAACTATTCTAACTTAACAATTTTAGTCCCTACGAGTCTTGCCTAAAGATAACTAATGTAATTCCGGATAAGTCAACATATTTTAAGGCTAACAATCTTCCCCCAATATGTGGACATACGGAATTACTTACAATGTTCCTATCAAGTACAAATACAACACAAATAAAGTCTTCCAAAGCTAAAGATGTCTTCTGAGTTCTCTTGGTCTTAAAACTTGTACTCCAGCTTAGATCTTCAGTGTCTTTAATTGTACAGGAACCACTGTAGTATGCATGAGTTGGATTAACTTCCCCCCAATTCATGCAACATGTCTTGAAAAGCTTTCTTTTTATACTTCTTTTTAGCAAAGTTTCTGAATCAGCTTCCCCCTAAACTAACATCCCTATCTTAAGCAGATTCTGAAACATTGATGTAGCTTCAACCATCTTCTATATGTCATTGACGTGCACAACGGAGTTTTGTAGAAGAACAACCACACCAAATACTCATGCTACTTGTCATTGGGTCTTGGTGAATATTCGTTCAAGGGTTCATGTGAGAAATCAACAACAATTCTTCTCACGTATGCAGAATACTTCACAAACCATACTAAGTAAAGTAGTCTACACTACTTCCCCCTGGAAGTTGACATGGTAACATCAAAGTCAACTAAGTCCCGGATGTACACATTTTCCCCCATGATGGTTGCGAACTCTCAGAAGCATCATTGTCGTGTACGTCCATATACTCGAGAAGTTCTTGTCTTTAGCACAAATCTTGAAATCCAAACGAAGCATTGCCCTCTTGACTTTAGAAACCATAGAAGGAGATGAAGCAAGAGTCAAGAAAACTTGGTATAATCAAGGTCTTGTATATGAATGTCGTTGAAGAACTTTGAGAATTTTGCTTAGGCCGTGAAGTACCATTGTTTTGGAATAGCACAATAATATCCCGTGAGAATTGCTGATTACATCTCAACCTTTAAACTCTCTAGCTTACTTACCAACCTCGTATTCTGTCGGCTATTGTTGTGATCACTTTGTGAAGTAAACCCGATATGCTAAACTTGAAAATAAAGTAGAATCTCCCAAATTTATTACTTAATCTTGCACTGTTGTTGATTAAAGATTGGTGCAAGATTAAATCTATAAGTACTCTATACTAACCTAGAAAAGTATAAAAAGTACAACACCTCTTGAAATTATCCACATCGGCATCTGCGTGTGACACTGAGTACTACAATGTAACTCCTTTAAGTGATAGCTATAACCCTTGAGCACTACAATGTAACTCCTTACATCAGGAAATAACTAGATAATCCAAGTCTCAATCATAGCTATATACGTTCAAGCAAGTCATCAATCGATAGATTGGGTTTGAAGAGAAGGGGTAGAAAGTAGAAGGAAGTCTCAATGATGAAATAAGTAGATGCCTTCGTGAAACTCACTTCGATCTCAAATAAGGGATACCAGATCAACTTCATGATCACTTGTCATCGTAGTTTTAATCTTTAGCCGTTTTTCATTTTAGTGAATCTTATTCGGATCGTTTTTAGTGTTATGTATCGTGTTTGTTGCGTTGTTGTTCGAATGTCGTTAAACTATGACAAATGTTATTTTTTTAATGTCGTTAACGAATGAACATCATCAAGTTGAACTTGTCTTGATAGCGTTTTGTTCCTGATATAATCTAATAATAGCCAAATATAATAAAAAAACTCGGGCCTCTCTTGTACAAGTTATACCTGGTTCACTTCATAACATAAAGTCTTGGCCTAAGGTTTTTGTGAATACTTGTTTGGCCTAACAATTGAATCATATACCAGCCCAACACTTGTCTGGCCCAACAATTGAATCATATCCAGTGTCACTTCCCTATAATTAGGGATTGCAAACCCTAGATTCATTTGTTAACCCTAATTAACAGTATCAATTCCATCGCCCCTACACATATCCTCCCAAAGACAGATCTAAACCAATCAAACTCTTATCAGCCATCTCAACCAAGACGCTACCTCTTCGTCTTATGTAAACAAGACAACGAAACACAACAGCTAAGTAATTTTGTCTTGATTGATTCGACTCCAAATAACCATGGATTCTTTTGCTGCTGTTGTGACTCACGAAGAATACCCAAGATTTGGCTTTAAGATCTTGAGAACAAGGTCTCAGGTAGGTATATGGTGATGTGATTGACTAACGAAACAGAGAATGATTATAACATAGTTGTTATCAATCATTCTTGATTTTTAAATATTAAATGAGCTAAGCTCAACACAGATCTATGATGAATCTTTTCTTGGGTTCATGTTAAAAAGTCATAGTGATTGGAGCACAACACGAACAATAAGAAAAAAAAATTAAGATCATTTTACTCATTTAAATTATTTCGAGTCAAGTTAGTGGAGATGGATGTGTGGTGAAATAAATGCGACGATGAGATTTAGGATATAGATGGATTTGTTGGATTGTGATTGTGACGATGTGAGGCTGTTGATGTTGTAATGGGTGTGTGGTTTTACAGAGTCTGTCTTTCTTATCTTCTGTCCTGACTCGGTGGATATGACTCGGTTGAGTCGACCCGTTCAACTCGATAAATACCGAGTTGAATCGGTTTGAGTTTGTGATAGATCGGTTCTCACTGAGTATTTCAGTAGATCGATACCAATTGAGTTTGTACAATAGATCAGTTCTCAAAACATGATAGATCGGTTTGGTAGTTCGGTTCTGTAGTTCGGTTTACACTACCTGTGAGTAGGGGTGTCAATAATCCTGATACGACCCGACCCGTACCCGACCCGACCTTATTTTGGGTCGGGTTAATCGGGTTCAAAATTGAAGTCGGGTGTTTGACCTGAACCCGACTAACCTGAGTTCAAATAGGGTCGGGTTCGGGTATATTATTTTTAGCCTCGACCCGACTTGGACCCGACCCCTTTGACCCGAACCCGACCAACCTGACCCCGACCAACCCGACCCGATTGACACCCCTACCTGTGAGTAGATCGGTTACAACGAATTTTGAGTAGATCGGTTATAACTCAGTTGTACTATCTTCAGTAGATCGGTTGCTACACAAACAAAACATCCTCTTGTCTTTTTGCAAAACAAACAAAACACATATCCAATATTTTAGGATTGTTGTCTCCTTCTTGTCTTTGTGCTCAAAGAATAACAACAAAAATTTTTCTTGTTCTAATCTTCAAACTGTAAGAAAGAAAATAAGCCAAGACCAGTAGGCTTTGACAATAAGCTTAAGAAAAAATAAGCCTAAACAGACCAACCCAATAAGCTAAAGACCTTTTTGCCTAAAAAAAATTCAAACAGTGACATCTTTTGGACAAATAAGCCCGAAGTAAGCTGAAAAACAAGCTGACAGCCAAAAAATAAGCAAAACAAGAAACAGAACGAAATCAGCAGTAACATAAACCGACTAACATGTTATTTTCGTAGTTTTTTTCAACCAAAACTAGCCCACAAAATAATCTGAAATAAGCTTAAAATAAGTTGTAAATAAGCTGGAATCACCCCACGAACACAACAAACACAAATACAATACACCCCTACAGCTCTGGTACTAATTGTAAGAGATAAGAAACACTAGATAAACTCGATCCGAAGGTTGGGGAGGATTAAACAAGAACTTAGCCATTTTATTATTTAGAGAGATAAAAGGAAAGATGTGTGTTTTCTAGAGAGAGAAAGACACACACTAGTGAGATACAAAATCAATCCTCGCCCCTCCATGGAAGTATGGAGGGGGTATATATAGTTCAAGACAAGGGAAACTATTCTAAGTTAACAATTCTAGTCCTTGCGAGTCTTACCTAAAGATAACTAATGTAATTCCAGATAAGTCAACATATTTTAAGGCTAACAATTTACAAGTATGATTAAACCAATGAAGCAAATACTTAAGAAGTATTTTCAAAAAATACCACCTATAATTACTTGTGCGGCCGCTTTAAACCCATGTTTTAATGTACACGGGGTAGAGTTACTCATCGAGTCGATAAGTACGGATTTGAAATTTTTTAACGATGGTCATGCAACTAAGGCAAAAAAATGGTTCACCGACTCTTTAGAAGGTTTGTATAATATTTATTATGTAAAATATGGTAACCCAACAACAACTGAATCAAGTAGTGGGGCTTCTTCATCGAGGGCGAGTGGCGAGAATCAAATGAGCCGGTTGCTAAACCGCTTGAAAGAACATACAAACAAAAAGGCAAGGAGTGATCCTTCATTGTCCTCCGAATATGAGCGATATGTCCATTCAGATTTTTTCACACATCTTGAATACAAAGAGTTTGCAGCTTTTGATCTCTTGGGTTTTTGGAAAGCAAAGGAATTAATATTTCCCGTTCTATCCCGCATAGCCATGGATATAATAAGTATACAAGCTACTTCGGTAGCTTCTGAGTCCGCATTTTCAACAAGTGAGAGGGTGTTGTCAATCCGAAGAACAAGACTCACTCCGGCATCTTTAGAGATGTGTATGTGTTTAAAGGATCACTTGGACGCTCAAGAGCATAAACAAGACAAATCCAGACTTGAAAATCCCATAGACTTTGAAGAAGAGATCTTGGATGCCGAGGTGCAACAAAATGAAGCCATTCCACTATGCGAAGAAGAAATTGCACTAGATGTTGCTAGCAGCGAAGGCACTATGTCCGGTTCGGGGGGAGAAGAGGTTGATTATGATATGACGAACAATGGTGATGATTACTAATTGTCGATTATTATGTTGTAGTTTCAATTTCAATTCCGATGTCTTATGTTGTATTTCCTTTCCGATGTATTTCGTTTCCGATATATTAGGTTTTCTATTAAATAAAAGTTGAAGTTTATTTAGTTTATTGCTTATAAAACCATTAAAAATGGAAAAAAAACAAACCGGTCTAAACCGGTTTTACAAGTTAGCCGGTTATGAACCGGTTCCAAACTGGTGTGAACGGTTCATGATTTTGACCCACAAAAACCGGTTCCAAACCGGTTCCGGTTTTACCCAAACCGGTTTCAAGTGGTTTGTTGACTAAAACAAGTTCCCGTTGACCGAATCGAAACCGAAACTGGTTAACCGGTTTGCGCACGTCTAACCATACCCCTCCAGGATTTGTCCACATCTATCTCAGCTGGCCTAACAGACCCATATGGCTCACGCATAGGTTCAAAATTCAGGCCATTTTTAGCCCACTACTACTTCTCTTGTGTTTCTTTTTCAGGACATGAAACTACACTTCAACCTGTTTTCAATGCCATGACATTCAAGACAATCAACGGAATATGAATACAAGTGCATATTCTCATCTACATAAATTTGCTTCTAATCTCAGTACTATTTTTAATTCTTGCATCCATCCATCTGTCTACGCTAGTGATGAGATGTCTATTTCGGCGACCAAAACAGGTCTTAGTTAGCCCCAAATGGAATGACAATTACGGGGGATTCACACTAGTTAATAGTTAGT
This sequence comes from Tanacetum coccineum, assembly GCA_026074375.1. Lineage (NCBI taxonomy): Eukaryota > Viridiplantae > Streptophyta > Magnoliopsida > Asterales > Asteraceae > Tanacetum > Tanacetum coccineum. The sequence continues at coordinate 30,248 of BQNB010010032.1, forward strand.
ATATACGCGAGGACTAGTTATGTAATTATAGAATAACATGGCATGTATACGGCTATATATTCCTTCCTAGATGGTGAAGCTCATTTGAATGTAAGGGTAAGCAAAAGGGACCGCATACCGAATTGAATCGAGAAACCGGCCCGAACCTATTTCGGTCCAGTCCTCGGTCCGTCATTTTCCTTTTTTTCAGTCTTCCGGTTCGATTTTACAAAAAAAACTGGCAATTATGCCTTATTGGACCAGGCCGAACCGGACCGGGTCGACCCGGACCGGACCATTTCGATTCGGTCTTCGGTCTAAGGTTTTGACCAAAATCGGTTTCGGTCCGATCCGATTTTGGTCGGTTTGGTCCGGTTTTCGGACCATGAGCACCCCTATTTGAATGTGTGTAACACTTATCTAAACACACACATCTTTTTCCTCTCTCTCAAGCTTTCCCTCCCTAACTTACACCATGTATTTCGTGTTTTTCATACTTCCTCGACCTCCCGATCTTATTAAATGTTATTACCATATTGGGATAACATGTGGTACCAGACTCAACATGTGATTTTGGAGTATTTGTTTTGGAAAAATCAAGATCAGATTTTTTTGAAAGATGTTTTTGTGAGTTCATATTGGAAAAACGTAAAATCTTATTAAGATTTTTTTGAGGTTTAATGATAAAGCTTGAATCTTTCGTTAAAAAAAGCTATATAAAGGTATATGTTATGTTTTGGGAACAAAAATATATGCTTAAATTTGAATTTTTGATCTCATTTTGGTAAAAGCGCATGTTTTTAAAACTTCATGTTCTTGAGAATTTTTTGAGGTTTTGATTCGATTTGGTAGTCAAAACATGTTTAGAAATGATAAAAACAAATTATTTAAACGTTCCATGGGTTAAATCTTGCAAAAAAAAACTAATCCTAAGATTAATGTCATCGGTATAGAATAACGATTACAAAAAACAAGGAATTGATCACACTAAATAGACATCGAATATAAAAATGGTAATACTCTTTGATAAGCATCACTAAAGTTCTAAAGTTAGCATAATCCAACAGCCACGATAATGTCAATAAATAAAGTTGGTATGAAACATTAGCATTATTAGCCATTCTAGCTCAGCTGGTAGGTCGCGTTGATTTTAAATCACTTGGTCGTGGGTTCGATCCCACGGATGGCATAAGAGGTGCAAACTCTCGGTTTAATAGACAGAGCAGTTTGTCTTCTTCTTTTTTCATACATTGACATTTTTATTCCAGCGCTTTACGGGCGTGAACTTTTGGAAGGATTTCAATCAAAACAACCTAGTTTATGAGGGTTTCGCATCTAACCTTAGATGCATGACAGCCTTATATTCACTTTTCCTTGTAACACGCTATTTTCTAAAAATTAAAGATAAAAAAGTAAAGATAAAAAGTAAAGTTTGTATGTATGTGAAAGAAAGGTGGGGAAAGTGTGAGGGACAAAACATGGATGTCGGTTTATTTATTTTTCTTATAAAATGCTCAAATCTGGGTATTCTTAAAAAAACAATTCCAAAGAGACAACTAGCAGAGATCGATTCGATTTCAAGGTAAGAGATATATATTACAATCCTACTCTTTTCTATATAATTATTAATTAATTAGATAGATAGAATACAAGGTTTTATAGATCTTTTTGGGGAAACATATATTTATTAATAATTTAAGGTTTGATTTGGGGATATTATGTCGAAAAAAAGGAGTAGAATTAGCAAGGAAGATGATTTAGGGATTATGTCGAAAAGAAGTAGAATTAGCAAGGAAGATGATTTGGGGATTATGTCAAAAAAAAGGAGTAGAATTAGCAAGGAAGATGATTTGGGGATTATGTCGAAAAAAAGAAGTAGAATTAGCAACCAAGTTCTCCCTGTGGAGTTGATTCATCTTATTCAATCGTCGTTGCCTTTAAAAGAAGGCGAACGCACTTGCATCTTTTCAAAATCATGGCTACGCGCTTGGTATACCCTCCCTACCCTTAAATTGATGCATCCTGATCCTGATAAGTCGTCTTCAACCCACGAAATTGAAACAAAGTTCAACAACCTCATTGACACCACTTTGCAAAGATACCACATAGACAACACACCCATTCAATCTTTTCATCTTGTGTTACGCATCTTTTTTAAAAATACCCTAGAGGACCTCCCAAATTGGATACGCCTTGTAGTTTCCAATAGTTGTCTCAAAGACCTCACACTTAATATCAGGTTTTTCCTTGATGATGACGACTCTTTTACACTGCCAAATGAGTTATTCTCTAGCCAAGTCCTACATACAATTCACGTAACAGCTGATGATAACCTTCATCTTCGAATTTGTTCCACCAATGTCATCAACTGTGTTTCTTTACGTGTACTGGACTTGGAATGCGTCTTTATAAATCAAGACGTGTTGAACAACTTGTTGTCTACTTGTAGCTTGCTTGAGAAGATTAAGCTTACGTGGTGCGAGGGCTTGAACAATGTCAAGGTTAAAAACCTTCTTCGTCTTACCGAATTGGACATTTACTCAATAGAAGACAACGATCTTTGGGAGATCAACAATGTACCAAGTCTTTGCTCCTTTCGTTACCGCCATCTAAATGCTCTCAAAAAGCCTATACCGTTTCAAATGGATTCATTAGCAAATGTGACACAATTATGTATTGAGGGTGGTCTGATTTTTAACAATTCGTTTTTTTACACACTCGAATCCAAGTTTCCTGTGCTCGAGAGTTTGACCCTCTCATTTCATCATTCGGAGCTCAAAAACTTGGTTTTCACTAGTGCTTCGCTCAAGTGGTTGACCCTAACCCTATATCCAATCGGCCCCGTGGTCAATGTACGAGTTTATGCTCCAAAATTACTTTCTTTCATCTATACTGGTAAACTACCCGGTCTCCTTTTCCGAACCACTCCTCCCAAGCAAGTTAAGCTTACTTTCCGCTCATGGGAAAATTTGGGTCATTCGTTTTTTCTCAAGATGAGGGAAGCACTCAATTCATCAAGCAAGTTTGACATATACATGGGACCTTCTATCCTTAATTCATTAGTTCGTTTGAACGACATTGATGTTGATGATCTCAAAAGAAGGGTCTTGTTTCCAGTTAGGAACGTTGAACTTGAACTTGAAACAAGTTTAGATGAACACGCGTGGGAGCAATCACGATTCTTTGATGCATTTTTCTTGATTTGCCATCCGAGTTACATAAGGTGCCGTTACCATGTGATTAGGAAGACGATGGAAGCGAATACGACTAATCAGCTGAAAGAAGTTTTATTGAAAAATCCTCATAATGGAAATTGGGAGGCTCTAACAACTTCTGAGAAAAGCGATCTTCACACATTCACTGGTCACCTTGAGTGCAAACTAATTTGGTTTGCTCAATAGAACATGTGTCTTTATCAGATGATAATGTGAAGGCGAAGATCCAGGATAAGGAAGGCATCCCTTCAGGACCAGCAGAGGCTCATTCATCTTAGCAGGGAAGCAGCTCGAGGATGGACGTACCCTTGCAGAAGGAGTCCACTCTCCACCTTGTCCTACGTCTTTGTGGTGGTAATTGAATTGAAGCTCTTTTCTTATTCGTGAATGTTTCTTTGTGAATGTTGTGCGTTACTCTTTACAAATGTTGATGAACTGTGTGGTATCTGTCTGATTTCAAGTAATATTAATTCTGTTTGGTGACTTGTAATGTTTTTGTGAATGTTCATATGCCTTTGACTTGGTTTGTTTTTGTAGTGGAGGATATGATTTTTTCATTTGGCTTAAAGCATAACTAGCTCAAGTGTGCTCATGTGTGCCCTGATACATGATAATGTTTGTGGTAAGCCCAAAATTGATACACGGTCTTGTTCAAGACGGTAACGCGATTCTTGTGAATTTGGCACTGCACCATATTGGAACGTATGATTAGGTATTTGGTGAAGTTGGTTGCTCCATATTATGGCAGGATTTTGAATAAGTAGAGGCGAGGCTTGGATTTAGGGTCATAACTCATATAAGTTCTCTTTGTTTGCTCACATAGAATGACATAGGAGATGTTTACATTACCCTTCTATATCATGTTAGCTTCCACATTTGATAGCATTATGTTCAATTAGGCAGAACTCTTGTCAAAGACTACATGAAAATGATTACTCACGTATTTTGTCACCAAGTTGTCCACTTTCAAATAACACTTGTAGGAATGTGACCGGGTAATAATGACAATTTGGTGTAGACCCTGACACAGGGGCAGATCTATGTAGATTTTCAATAGTGTAAATTATTTTGTTGCTTCTTAATAGTAACCGGGAAATACACTGAAATTTTATGAGTGCACACCCTCTAAAATGTAGAAAAAGTTTGAGTGCATACCCAAATCGATTTCACCATTTTTTAGAGTGAGAAATAAGGGATAGCAGTATGTGGTTTTGGATGTTGGAGAAGGTGGAGTAAAGTAACTGATTTTATAATAGGTTCAAAATGTTATTTTTACATTTTAGATCGTTTCCCCCAGTGATGTTATAATGTTTGGCACTTTACGCCCAACCGGCCCAACATACTTAAATGGGGTTTATGTTTATTTTTAATGACTCGCATATTTACATATATGCGTTTAGGCCTTGGTTTAGGCCTTGCGTTTAGGTTCATAGGAGCTGCGTAGTAGCCTTACCTGGCTTGTTATAGGCCCTTGTGTCTCTCTATTTGTCTGCCTAGCGCTTAGGAGCCCTTTTTAGCTTTTTTTAGGTTTGCGTTTAGGTTTGTAGGGGCTTCGTTTTAGCTTCGCCTTGTGTGTTTTAGGCCCTTGTATCTCATAGCTAGTGTGCCTTTAAGCACCTAGGAGCCCCCCTGTCTTTCTTTTCTTTCTTTCTTTCTTTTTCTTTTTATTTTTTGATTTGCCCTCAGGTTTTGCCCCCATAGTCTCTCTCTTAGGCTTGTCCTTCTTGTGGCCTTTCCCTTAGGTTCAGCTCCCCTTAGCTTCCCCGTAGGAGGTTCCTCCTTTAGGCCTTTTGCTTGTTTTCCTTTGCTCTGCTTGTGCTTCCCTTTTGTGCTCTTGTCGTTTGTTGGCTGGCTTGTTTGCTCTGTTTGTTTGGTTTGTGTTGTGCGCCTTTATGAGTTCCTTCTTGCATTGGTTTGTGTATCTCTCGTGGTTTTTATTCCTTTGTGTGTCTTGTTGTTTTGTCTTCTGTATGCCTGTATGCGTGTTTTGCTTGGTCTCCTGTGTGCTTGTATGCTTGATTGTTTGTGTATTTTCTTGGCCGTTTATGTGTGCTTCTTGTGTCCTTTGATTGTTTAGTGTTTTGTTCATCTCCTCGGGCTTATGATGATGTTGGTTGCTTTGTTTGCCCTGGCTTTGTTTCTTTCTATATCATGAGCATCACCCTTATGCATACGTACACTGGCCGGAGGTCCACTGGAAGCAGTCTCTCAACTTTCGGGTTATCCTGGAAGTAGGGGTAGGATCTGTCTACACTTCACCTCCCCTCCGGCGGGATTGGGTATGTTGTTGTTGTTGTTGTAGTATATTTACATATATGAAATTTCCCCTTCTTAATATGACTCTTTATTTTTATTTCTTTACATCAGGTTTATGTTTAATGATAAGTAGTTTTTTTCTATGACTTTGAACATTTGGATTCTTATCTACCATTTGAGATTTTGTAGCAAAACCACTTGACAACCAATCTTTTTTGAAGAACAAGTTACGTAATAGCATCAATTTCTAAATGACTGCTTAGTTTTTTAAGTAGACAAAGACATATTTTTTGAAGCTAGTGATGATGTTATTATGAACCACTTTCAATGTTTGCATGCTCGTCGAGGCTACTTGTAGTTTTAGTTTTGGTGTATTGTTTGTGTCACAAACAGTAACTTTACGATTTTTAACATTAACTTCACATTTTGTGTAATTTTATTGTTATCTAATTACTTGAATATAAAATAAGGAAACTTTTTTAAAATGCGATCCGAAAAATGTGACCTCGATTTTTTTTTAACTACAAAAATTTAATATGAGATTTGTGTAGTGCACACCCTATGTTGAAATCCTAGATCTGCCACTGCCCATGGACGCCTTAGTTTGCTTAGTATGCCGACATGCACAAAGCTTAAAGATATACCATAGTGGTAACATAGTTCATGTCTACATGGAATGAAAAAGGTCTAGTATATTGAATCTCTTCAAAATTTAATGCATTTGAAATATTGTGAAGTTTATAAAACTTTTAGAAGTTTATGCATACTGGAAATAGGTTTATACAACCAAAAGATTTATGAATTAATGGCATTAATCAATTATAAACTTTTATAAAGCTCTATCATAGTGGATGCGCGCGCTTTCGCCTCGGCGCCTCGCGCCTCGGCTTTTTGACCCTTATCGCCTCGGCGCGCATCGCGCTTTTTAAAACCCAGGCCCTTACATTAGAAGAAAAAAAAAGCAAATGGAAAGATTAAGGAGATTAATCACGACCATAAATCAGGTCCCTGATTTACAGAAACAGAATATGATCTCCCCTGATCTCCTCAGCTATTGATTCCCCAATTTCTGCATATTGTGATTTCTGAGTATCTTTCAAAGGAATTGAAAGATTGGTGGGATGCTGTCAAAAGTCAAGGAGCATATACGAAAACAATTTGTCCGATCAAACTAATCAGTTACAATCTAGCATGGATAGTGGTGATGGTTGATCTGTGGTATTGATGCCTGGTGGGTGGCGTGGGTGGCTGGTGGTTGTGATGTATGAAGGCGGTTGATGTTTGTGTCACCCTAAAACCGCCGCTTTCCCAATTCAGATCCAAGAACACATCACAGATTTTCCTTTCCCAAATGCAACCCGTCACTACTTGACAAAAGATTTAAGGTATTGGTGTCTCAACCCACCAACCGCCACAACAATCCTCCCACTATCATCAACCGCCGCAAAGCCCCCACACGAATCAACCAACTTGATTACAAATCAAATATGGTTTTTGTTTTTCAGATCTATTTATTTTGTTGATCGAAACCAATTATTTCAAAAATGGGAGTGTTTGTGTGTGTGGCAGATCTGTGGAAATGAAGAGTAATAAAAATATTAAGTTATTTTTTTATAAAGAGGTAGGTGTGCGATAGTGGGTTATGGGGAGAAGACATGATTACCCTCGCATGTGCATGACACATGACTAACTTAACGGTCAAACTAACAGAAAATTTGGTCAAGGGACCAAACCCGATACGGGTCGAAACCACAGGGAGAGGATCCGGGAAAAAAAAGGTTTAAGGACCATTTTCGTTAAACCCGACAGACCACAAGGACCATTTATGCAATTACCTCATGTTTGTACTAAGACCAAGTATTTAGGAATATGCCTCATTACTGGTTTATGAATATTACTTTGGTATTTTATGCTTCTAATGTGGAGCTAAGTCAAAGGCGGACCCCATAGCTGAACTTGGTTTTTACAGGTGAGATTTCTGATTATCAGCAAAGCAGAAATGCAGATTATGTGCATGGTTGAACTTCTTGCACCTTCGATTTTATGTTTTATTTTGGTGTGCGGTTCGGTGCTGCTATCTATATATGTATGTGCATTGTTGTCATTGACTTTCGCATCAACTACAGAAATTAGTAATTATTTCATAGAATTTATGTTGTCTATTGTGACTTACCGTGGTCACTTGGTTTGATTTGTTTAGTTCTTCGTTTATTTAAGTATATGAAGCTACTCTATGAGAAATTAGGATTCCGTCTTTGAGATTGAAGGTGTTTCTTGGATCACTTGGCTTATTTTTTGCCTGAAAAATAATAGTAAGTTGGAATCTTTATATTATTTCAAGTGAATCACATTATAGCGGATACTGTTATGATGTGTTTTGAGTATTGAATTTTGTGGCTTGAAACTGAACCTCAACTGGGAGTTGTTATACCTCGACTTACTCCTGTTGTTAACATATAATACAGCAGAGTAGTATATCAGTGTAAAATGGCTGATCAGTGGATTCGGCAGTTTGTCATCACCATCAGCAACATTGAGAAGCAAAGAGTAGTCAAAACTTTTTGTCAGTTTTCAACCAATTTGACCTGGATCATTTTTTATGTAAGCTTTAAAATTTAACCCGCTGCAGACAAAAATTAAATACAAATTAACATAATTTGATGTCATTGGATGGATAGTTGTGTGTTTGCGTGATCAAAATGGTTATAATAGGTGGAAATTATTGCGAGTCAAGCTGGGTTGGGTTGAACCGCCAACAGTTTTGTGAAAGCTATTAGTCTGACCCATTACATAGGATACATAACCCAAATTAACCATTTCATGTAGGTACAATGTACACTAGTAACATTAAGAGCAAGGGGAGCGGTTGAGCCAAAGAACGGCGCCGGGTTTTAGAACGGCGCTCGACTCCGGCCTTGGCGCCGTTGAGTCTGTCGCCGTTCATACCAGCCCACGCCATTCTCAAATATATATATATTTTTTCTAAACATATCCATTAGGGGGAGCGGATTTTTGAAATTTAAACCTCTAAAATTCCCATTTTTACCCCTTAAAAATCCTATAAATACCTCTTATTATTTCATATTTCTACTTTTATTTTTTTTTCCAAAAAATGAATCCCAACCTTTTCTACTTCCAATATATTTTATAACACACACTTTTCTACTTTTATTTTTTTTTTCCAAAAAATGAATCCCAACCTAAATTGGATCTCGGGTATGCTAAACGACCCAACCAACCAAATTCATGAAAGAACAATACGAGTTAGACCGCAAAGCAAAAATGGAGGTGATCGCGCAAGAGAGCGAAGAGCGAAGGATGTTAATCCATTCTCAAATGATTGCGGAGGACATGAAAGTGTTACAAATCGACACCCGCGGGATGGATCCGGCCGACGCCGTTATCATCAACGCCCAAAAGGCACGAATCCGAGCGGCATATCCTCCAACAAACTAGTCGGCGCCGTTAAATTTATGTTTTTTTATTGTCTTTTAATTTATGTCTTTTTTTTAATGTAATGTTTTTTTAATGAATTTAATTTTAGTTATAATATGTTTATTTTAAATAATGTGAAATAAAAAAAACAAAAAAAATAATAAAAAAATAGAACGACACCAGAAATTGTTGTGCCAACCAATGCCCCACAGTTCTCCATTTTGCTGACGTGGCACCACTTTTTGCGAACAGCACGAGCCGAACGGCTCCACTGCTCTTAGCACTCTAAGTACTGCAAGATATATGCTGCTGCTTCATACTTTGTGAATTTAATAGCTATTGTTCCGTACCGAGTTACATAAACACCACTACAACTTGTGCTAATGTGTTGTTCTATGTCACCCACCCAGAAATGCACCATTTTCTTCTTTGCCATTCACGTGTCTAAGATGCCCGTCTCACAATTCTTTGACTGCTTGAATCTACCTAGTCAATATCATATGATCTCAAAGCCAACATAATGTATCTAGTGTCGTGAAACATGAGAAAAACATGGCATAGACATATATTTGGTGATTAAAAGGAAGTAACCACGGAAACAAGTTTCGCCTTTTATGGTAGAATATGATTACATGCACATAGATATGAATTTAATAAAACAAAATAAAAGTTTAAGAACGAGATTGTACATTTTTCTGTAATTACCTAATTATTATTCCATATTGGGTTTCATTAAAAAGAAACTTGGTGGTGTTTGTTTTTAAAAAAATACCTCTTAGCAGCCTCTTAATCTGTCTCGTTCAGACGCGGTCAGACATTTTGATCATTCAGTGCGTTTGTTTTTTTATTTTCGTTCAGAGGCTGAAACCTCTTACCCAACAAGATGGGAAAGGGGTGTCTTACTACCTCTTAACGTGTTTTAACTTTTTACTTCTTTTTTTTTCTTTCTTTTAGCTTTTTTACTTTATTTTTTTCCTTTTTCCTTTTTTTTTTATATTATATATTTTCTCATCTTTTCCTTTCGTATTAATAATACGTTTAAAGAGAATTATGTCGCTATTTTTTTTAAAAATAAAAAATATTAAATATGATAATATGATGATGATAAAAATACTCAAACTTAACATAAGAGTCTTTCAACCAATATAATAATATATAACTAATTTTTTCAATCAAATTATTTTGAGTATTAAATTGAATTTTTTTTCTTCAAAAATATTTTAATTGTTACATGACAATGTTAAATATATTCTAAGATATTCGACTTTTTTCATAATTTTATCATCATAAATTAATTGACAGTGATAGTTTTAAGAAATGGCGAAGATGATTAACAACATGAGAATATAACATACCAACAATATATGATTAATTTACGAGATTAAAGGCGACACAATATCTTTGAATGTTTTATTTTAACACAACTTATTTATATGTTGCTAGGTCGTGTTAGTTCAATGACTCATTTGTTAAATTTAATGTTTAATAATCGTTTATGTATCATACGAATGAAACTCTTATATATTAGTATCATTCAGACACTTTTTTATACAAAAAAACAAACAATATTATTTCATTCAGATTTAGACATTTACGCCTCAGATTCAGATTCAGATGTGCGAGTCAGATTCAGATTCAGAGTCTCTTAATAAACAAACAACACCTTAACTTTTGCGCAACAGGTTTTGAGAACATTATATATCACACGGTAATGCATCATTATTCTATGCATTTCCATTCATGTTTTATGGGTTTATCACATTTGATTATACTCAAAGCTCATTTGATACGACGTCGTATCAAAGTGGGCTGGTAGTTGGGCTCTCAACTTGGGCCGGCCTATTTGGTGTTTTTTTTTTTTTTTTTTGTAGGCAATGTAAAAAAAATCGCTCGGCACAAAATAAAAAAAATATTACAAAAGTATTGACTTATTCAGATAAATAAATACCCGCGACATGAGACTCAACACATAAACCCATATAAAAAAACAAACTATTAAACATGAGACCGAAAAAATAAACCCGTACAAATAAAAAAATAGAAAAAAATAAAAATAAAATTTTAACACAAAAATAAACCCGCAATTCAGATGAAAAAATACCCACGACATGAGGCCCAACACATAAGCCCATATAAAAAAAACTATTAAACATGAGAACGAAAAAATAAACCCGTACAAATAAAAAATAGAAAAAAATAAAAATAAAATTTTAACACAAAAATAAACCTTCAATTCAGATAAAAAAATACACAAAACCCATAAACATATAAAAAAAACAAACTATTAAACATGATGACGAAAATAATTAAAACCCGTACAAATAAAAAAATAGAAAAAAAAATAAAAATAAAATTTAACACAAATGACTGAGACCCAATACATAAAGCCATATAAAAAAAACAAACTCATATTAAACATGAGGACGAAAAAAAATAAACCCGTGCAATAAAAACTAGAAAAAAATAAAAATAAAATTCTAACACAAAAATAACCCCGCCATTCAGATTTAAAAAAATACCGCGGACATTGAGACCCAAACACATAGCCATTAAAAAAAAACTATTACATGAGGACCTGAAAAAAATAACTAGGCAATGTAAAAAAAACCGCTCGGGACAAAATAGAAATTTTTTTTTACAAAAGTATTGACTTATTCAGATAAAAAAATACCCGCGACATGAGGCCCAACACATAAGCCCATATAAAAAAAATATTAAACTTGAGACCGAAAAAATTAACCCGCACAAATAAAAAATAGAAAAAAATAAAAATAAAATTTTAACACAAAAATAAACCCGCACTATTAAACATGAGACCGAAAAAAAAACTCGCACAAAATACAATAAAAAAACGTCATGCAGTAACGCGCGATTCTCATTTAAAGCCCACATTCCCATAAAATTATATTTAAAAAAAACCGTATAGCCAAAAAAAACATGGGCCCCACACATAAGCCCATATAAGAAAAAAAAAACTATTAAACATGAAGTCGGAAAAATAAACCCGCACAAAATAAAAAATTAATAATGCCTCGCAACAAAGCGCAAAAAAATAACGACCCGCAGCAACGCGCGGGTAATCCGCTTGTTTCTTTCACTACTCAAACAAATTAGTGTGATTCATGTAACATATAAATACGATAAAACACATCAGATAAAACATGATTGTAACACCATTGGCTAAGTTGTCAATCGTTCTTGTGTTGGTTATGTTGGGGTTTAATATCTAGCTACCCAAGTATCTACGAGTACGCAGCGGATGGACCTAGTAATAGCATATGGTTAACACATAATAAGAAGCAAATTAAAGCGCTTACCTCTTATCCAATTGATCAAGAAAACGAATAAAGCGACTAAAATAATCGCCTCTACGGTTGCTCACACAGTCACGTCAACCGAACACGTTAAGTTGTCTAGACTTAACTTCACGAACTAACAACCTTTGTATCAACTCGATTACCAAACAACTTACTTGACTTGTAACCGAAATCCAAAACCACCGAATTAGGGTTTATATGAAACCCTAATTAACCGAAATCCAAGAACCGAAATCAAACAAACCCGAAACCCAATTTGGGGTTTTTTTTCGAACCAGAAAAACCAATGCGTATCGTCGAGCTAGGAAGAACCAAGTAGAATCGATTAAACCCTTTAAGGTTTAACCGAAATTAGTGAAGCACTAAAACCGAAAATCAAAACAACACAAGTTGTGTTTCTTGAACTCGGCTGGAAAAATAATAAGAAAACCGAATCTGTTTTTGGTGTTTTTTGAGTAATGTATGCTTGTCTAGAATGAGGTATGGGTAAGGTATATTTATAACCTTGAAATCCTAATTGTGATACACTTAGGAAACCATTCATAAGCTTATCATAACTCTCCATCACCTCCTCATTATCCAAAAACGATTCTAGGATCCCACATGGAATATTCCTATTCAATTTCCAGGTTTTAAGACATAACTAGTTTGTGCCTTAATTCGGTTTAAGTCCTTGTGGTTTTATAACGTGAAGTATTAAACGTATTCTCCATGTATTAACGTGTGTGACCCCAATAGGCTCACATATTCGTAACGTACATCGTGCTATCCGACTACCATAACCCAACAGCTCCCACTTGGGAGTTGGAGTAGCACCTAACACTTATACCTATAATTGGCAAAGTCTAGCAACCCACACAATTTTTCATTAGAAATATTATGAGATAAGAGTTTCAAAAATCATCTCAGCTATTTAATGGTTATAAATTTATTGCTTCATAATCATCCCTTTGTTACAGATACCGTTAAACCATGGATATGGATTCTAAGTCATTCCATATAGTTTACCATTATGTTTCTCGTTATAGAAATAATTCAGCTATACCAAATGTAATCAAGAATCATCTTGCATTACCCTTTGGGAACGGCCATTCATTTATCTGATTAAATCTGGAGAGGGCCCAATGGTATCTTTCTGCACATATCAAGTGGAGGAACAAATCCTTTATTGACTACAAGTATTGTGGATGTTGCTTCACATACACTCTGAAAAATAGCTTTTATAACTACCTTGTTTCAGGACAGCGTTTGGCTATAATCACAAAGTGATACCCACACATACAGAACTTGCTTGCATCTCAAGTCTAAGGACAATTTTTATAAACAATTTTTGACATTTTACTCATGACATGGATCCAAAAGTAAATGTTCAAAAGTTGGGGTATCCAATATTCATCCCTTGTGAATACATATGAGTTTGGCGGGAACCATCCATATATTCAAAGAATATAACCAACACTCACATTTGCCTTACGTAATAATATTCTCATATTGTTAACCGACAATGGACATATTTAGAATGATTAAATCATTCATGGATTAAACATGCAAATATAGAATAACAGTTATTATATGAATGATAACAAATCCTAAGTATCTTTATTCATCAGAAATTAAAAACTGTCTTACAATTCCAAATTATCCAAATACTAATTAAATACAGATTTACATGAGACTACTAGCTGGTATCAATCCTATATTCTTAGTTAATTCAGAATGTTTAGGATATGCCAAGGCCTTCGTAAAAGGGTCAGCTAGGTTGTCTTCTGTATCAACTTTTTCAATCTTCACATCACCCATCTCTATGGTCTCACGAAGATAGTGAACTTTTGCGCAAAAATGCCTAGCACCTTTAGTGATTCCATGATCTTTCGCGATTGCTATGGCTCCAGTATGATCACAACACATACTTATGGGTTCTTCAATTGTGGGAACAATACCAAGCCCAGAAATGAATTTCCGAATCCATACAGCCTCCTTCGATGCATCAAAAGCAGCGATATATTCAACATCGGTAGTTGAAGTAGCAAAGATACTTTGCTTTGTGCTTTTCCAATTTATCGTTGGTATATGTTAACGCTTCGGTGTCATGAGCTTAGACAATAGTAATGCAATTTATATGACTTTGTATATGTTATATTGTCATATGCGGGTGAAATCTTGTGATTCATAAACACTACATTTTCTGCTTAAATAAACCTATGAACTCACCAACTTTATGTTGACACTTTAGCAATGTTTTCTCAGGTATTAAGAATGAAGATGTTATATGAAGTCTCATGCATTGCAATTATTTTCCCGTTATCCGAAGATCACTTGTACTATTTAAAACAATGTTGTATTGTCTATTTTATGCTTCCGCTGAATGTTTAAACAATTTATTATTTCCTAATTCAAGTGATCTGTTTTCTTAAAACGTCTCATATAGAGGTCGTTCTGTATTGCTTAGAAGTATGATAATCATGAAGTCACATTCCCTCGGTTGCCATTATACTCTGATATTTTGGGGGTGTGACCGCTTTGATCTATCTCAGTAGATCTTGATTCCAAGAATATATGCAGCACCACTTAAATCTTTCATAGCAAAACATTTTCCAATATAGGATTTTACATCTTATAACAATGGAATGTTGTTTCCCATGAGTAATATGTCATCGACATATAAGATTAGGATAGCAATATAACTCCCACTAGCTTTTAGGTATACACATGGCTCATCACGATTTTGAGTGAAATCGAATTTCTTGATTTCATCATCAAATCGTTTATTCCATTGCCTATATGCTTGCTTAAGTCCATAAATGGAACGCTTGAGCTTGCATACATGGTTAGGATATTTTGGATCTACAAATCCTTCAGGTTGCTCCATATAGACTTCTTTGGAAAGATGTCCATTGAGGAAGGCGGTTTTGACATCCATTTTTCATATATCATAGTCATAGTAAGCGGCTATAGCTATGAGAATCCTTATAGCTCTAATGTCTGCAACAGGAGAAAAGGTTTCTTCATAATCAACCCCGTAGGTTTGAGTGAAGCCCTTTGCTACAAGACGAGCTTTAAAGACGTATACTGTACCATCCATGTCAGTCTTTTTCTTGAAAAGCCACTTGCTACCAACGGTTTTAGCATTGGAAGGAAGCTCAACTAAGACCCATACATCATTATCTTTTATGGATTGCATTTCCACATTCATCGCATCAAGCCATTTCTTAGATTCGGGATCCAGTAATGCAGCTCTATAGTTAGCAGGTTCACCGAGATCCCCTAACTCATGTTCCTCAGCATCGATGTATAAACACAATCGATCTGTAGGATGGCGTATCCTTGTGGACCTACGAATGGGATTGATATCACTTTGAGTTTCATCACTTTCTTGATCACCCTCTTCATGATTTAAGCTAGTGTATACGGAAGGATTTGTATCTTCTTCTTGAATTAGTTTAAGATCTTCCACACTCCCACTTGCTTTCAGATCTATAAGATCATTCTCAAAGAACTCAGCATTTCGAGCAACAAATACTTTGTTCTCAGATGGGCTGTAGAAAGAACATCCCATTGTTTCCTTTGGGTATCCTACGAAGATACACCTAAAAGATCTAGGATCAAGTTTGTCAGGTTTGGTAAGTGTATCACGCTTAACAAGTGCCTCACAACCCAGACTTTTAAGTAAGACAGCTTAAGGGTTTGCCATACCATATTTCATATGGTGTCTTATAAACCTTTTTAGTTGGAACCATGTTGAGAATGCGTGCAGCAGTCTCAAGAGCATAATCCCAAAAGGACTTTGGTAGAGTAGTTTGACTCATCATAGATCGAACCATGTCTAGCAGTGTTCGATTTCTCCTCTCTAACATACCATTGTTTTGTGGCGTGTAGGAAGGAGTGTGATGGGCAATAATCCCATGCTCCTTTAGATGATCCAAAAACTTTTGACTCATACATTCACCTCCACGATCAGAATGTAGTGACTTAATGGTCTTCCCGAGTTGATTTTCTACTTCCTTTTGAAACACTTTGAAAGTTTCAAACACTTCATGTTTATGTTTTAACAAGTAAACATAACCATACCGACTAAAGTCATCAGTAAAAGTGATGAAGTAGCTAGCACCTTGCCTTGACACAATTTTAAATGGGCCACATACATCGATGTTTATTAGTCAAAGTAAATCTTTAGCCCTTTCCACTTGATGTGAATAGGGTTTTCTTGCCATCTTTCCAGACATGTAAGAAACACATTTTCCTAGTAACTGAATGTCAGTAGAATTGAGAAGTCCTTCATGTTGCAACTTTTCAATGCGTTTCTTACTAATGTGTCCAAGACGACAGTGCCATAAGTAAGAAGAGTCCAAATTAATTTTGGCTCTTTTATTACTAACATTATACATAGAACTATCGTTTGTATTAGAACAAGACATATCAATTTCAAAAATACCATCCCTTGGGACAGCCACAAAATAAACTAGATTATTTTTAGAAACTGAAAGAACATTGTTTTCATCAAAGCGGTTAATAAAACCGTCATCATACAAACGCGAAACTGAAATAACACATCTAGTAATAGAGGGAGCATAATGGCAATTGTTCAAGACAATAACTAATCCACTAGGGAGCTCTAAATGATAAGTTCCAATTGCTTCAACGGCTGCATGATGACCATCGCCCACGTACAGACTCAAAGCACCTGGTTTTAGCTTCTTACTTCCCCGTAGACCCTGAGTAGTAATACAAATATAAGTACCACAACATGTGTCATAAATCCAGGATTTACTTGGGAAAGAATAGAGTTCTATGGTGAAAATACCTGAAGTGCTAGCTCCCTGAGATAGCTTCTTCTTTTTCATCAACTCGGTGAGATACACGGGACAATTCCTTCTCCAGTGCCCTATTTCACCACAATGGTAGCAAATGGCGTCCTTTGTTGGGTTATCTTTCTTAGGTGGTGGAGGAGTCTTAGGTTTAGGAGAAAATGGAACATTGTTTGGTGCATAGCTCATCTTGTTCTTTCCTTTACCTTGACCCCCCCCCCCTTAGCAGCTTTGCGCGGTTTATTTTTCTGGTTTTTCTGAACCCTTCCTGCTCGTATTGCATGAAGTGCAGGATTAGCATCTTTCTTGGGTAGTGTCTCTTCATGCAGCTTAAGCATGGCATGTAGTTCATTAACGGTCTTCCCCATGCCGTGCATATTGTAATTCTGCACGAAGCTGTCAAAATCCTTATTCAGAGAGACTAAAATAAGACTCACTGCAAGGTTTTGACCAACTAGTTGACTGAGTCGCTCTAAGTTATCAATGTAGCCCTTCATCTTTAGAACATGTGAGCTAACTGATTGACCTTCCTCCTGCTTGCAAGTGTGAAATTCTCTCACGGTCTGTAGGAGTTCTTGTTCAGCTTGTTTAGAAAACATAGCTTTTACTTACTGGAGCATGTCATAAGCACCAAGATGAGCTAGATTCCGTTGGATTTCTAGGTCCATGGTCAATAACATGAGCATAACAACTTCCTTTTTCCCTTTGACCCATGCAGCGTGAGCTGCAGCAGGAACTTGCTGTCCAGGAGGAGCAACAGGTGCTTCGGGAATAGGATGCTTGATAAATGTTAAATTGTATACATAAAATACCCAGGATTTCGCCAATAAAAGCCAAGAAAATATGCCAAAAGATAGAAATATGTGTGCTTTTGTGTCATAATGTGCAGGAAAGGATATTAAAGTCAAAAAGAGCAAAAACAAGCCAAAACCGACAAGAAACGGAAAAGACAAGTACAAGAGAGAGATTTGACGAAAGATATCAAAGCCGGATCAGCCCGACAAGTGATCAAGAGAAGAAAGTCAATGAAGACCCAATTGAAGTCAAAGGATTAATAATGACAAGTTTTCAAAAGTTCAAAGGTTCATTTGGATGTTTTGAAGTCAAAGGACCAAAGATGTCAAAGTTAGAAAATTGGTTTATTAAGAGGAAAAAGGAGATAGCAAGTACAAGGGCTAGGATTGACAATTTTCAAAGTTATTTTACGCTACAATTGAGTAAAAGAAACACAAGGACTATTTGTGCAATATCTCTAAAGTTTCAAACACACGCGGGTTTAAAACATTTCTCCTAACCGTTTTCTAACAACTTTTCCCGCTCAAAACTAGCAACAAACCCAACCTCTCTAAATCCTTCTCCCATTCTCCCTACTTCACTTTACCTCGTATTTACCCAGTTCCACATCATTCTGTGCACGTGGCAATCTCTTATTGGTATTCAATGACTTAGGCTTGGCCACAAACAAAACACTTTTTTCTTGATATGAAAGCGAGGAGTAACCTCCTCTCCTAGTTCTCTTTCCATCATTTTATTCCAATTCTTTCCTTTATACTTCCTAGATGTCCCTTGACTTTGTCATTTGTTGCGCTAAGAGTTTTTTACGTGTGTTGCACCAAACTCCCCCAGGTTCTACTTCTTTTGGATTCAGACACAACTTTTCTCATTAGTGGTAACTGACTTAAGAAGCAGACATCTCTAGGTACGCCTTACGTCTTTCTGATTCAGACTCAGAAGAGTGCTTAGAGGGATTTCTAAAAGATCCTTCACTGTCATTTGATTGACAAGTAGAATGCTCAGTGGAGTTGTTATCTGAGTCACTAATTTCAGGCTTTTTCTGATGTCCCCTTTTTACCATAAAACATACAAAGAAATCTCAAAGTTCCTTTGTGGTTTAGGAGTATAGTCTCCAGTTAAATGGATGTGGAACTTCCTTTGAAATTATAGTCTTTGAAAAATCTACTGTACCCCCCCGCAAAGGTTTGTTAAGAAAATTCTTCTCCCTTTTTGTACAATGGAAACACAGTTACGATTCATTTCTCCTCGCATCATAGCTCCCTTAAAACCTCTTTACCTTCTCGATTGTAATTTCATATCTAAGCTATCACTTTACTATTTGAAGTCATACTGACTCATAACTAATTTCCAAAGGTTTTTAGAAGAGAATTTTTCCATTAAATCTACTGTTTTCTGCAATTGTTCCTTTTCGTTACAGCTTCATTCCTTATGTCTTCCCTCTATATCTTTTAAAGCCCTTTTCATGTCTTTACTGCTATTACGATTCATGTGCTTGAAACTAGAGAGTTAGTTTGTTCAATTAGAGGTAATGAGTGAGCTTTTGAAAAGTAACAATTTGAGCAGATCTACTAATTTCTTAACAGCTAAGGAGTCTCTCACGTAGGCAAGTATTTTGCGCGCTTTCTTGTTCACCCTTACTGATTACAACTTTGTTTTTCACACAACGTTTTATGTTTATTTATGGAAATCACGCGCAAGGCTTTAGAACATAATGATACCTTAGTATTTTGCCTGTCTGATTGCCATTGAGTGCTATGATTTGTGACGTCTTCTTCCTCTACTAATGTTCTCCCCAATTGACAACACATCATCCAATAGTCAGGCTCTAACTGTTTGAGCGAGATGCTCTTTCTTTCCAGCCTCCTTAACATCTTGATGCAAAAAAGAGTCTCTACCTTTCTTACATCAATTTGTCCACTCCAGTCTGGATGGCATGCTATAGCAAAATGAGCCTGTGTTGTGATCCATGTTGAACATTCAAAGCTTCTTTTTGTCCAAACTCCACAACAGGTTTGAGTTCCATCAATCCGGAATTTCCTGTCTAGTCTTTTGTAGAACCTTTTTCATTCGACTATAGCAATCGTTGCTATTTGCCAGTTTATGTCCATCTGCACGCGTCAATCGCCTTTTATATTCACCTCAATCTGTTAGGTATTCTATAAAGCAAGGTCCATATACAAGTCTTCAGATTGTTAGGCAAAGACCGTGCTAATAAATAACTTCGCTCCTCAGCAAAAACCTAAGCAGGAACTTCTTTTCGCGGAAACTGCTGTTTTGATGAAGCGCAGGAGTAATGTACTGTAGGCACCAGTATGGACAGATTTAACCTTTGTTTCGGGCTGCCTCTTGCTTGTCGTGAAACAAATCCTGCTAACGGTGTCTGAAGCACTTACAAAAATGATCTTTGAGGTACTTGTTGAGTTCCTTGTGAAAAACTCTAAGTGTTATTATACAAGTCATCAATGGACAAAGTCGTCAACATCTGGTTTGGTTCTCATTGTCATTGCCAGATTTGAACCATGCTGGTGGCAAAGATTTAAGGAAACTTTGATTTTACATCCTCAGTTGATACTTCAGCACTATGGGCTTCCAACTGGGAATGAGGAGGTTTGTTTGGACTGTCCATACCTTTTTCTACCTTCTGAATTTGATATACGTTAAATGCTTCAAACTGTTGTTTTAAAACAACTTTCTGCATTTTCTTTGAATTTGCATTACCACCAAACCTAGTCCTTATGGCTTCCCAAATTTCTTTTGCATCGTCCATTCCATGAAATCTTCTCAGATGTTCCTTGGGAATTGTCATAAGTAAGATTGTTCTTGCCTTCCTTTTCTTTTCAACAACATGAATTTTTGCAGCAGATACTGGTGAAAGTATTCTAACAACACCATCTTTTCTAGTTGAGATTCTCTTCTTTGAATTTCCATTCTGAATTACCTTCCAAACATCATTCTATCCAATATATCAAAGTAATGCTACATTCTCCATGCCCATATATCATACTCCTCCTTCTTCAGAATTAGGAGTTTGATATTTGAAATAGTGGTTGTTGTAGGAGTGAGTTGTTGTTGTTGTTTTGGTTTATTGGTTGCAGTACCATTGTCTGATGCATCTTCATGGTATGATGCTTCATCATCACTAAGATGTTGAGAGTAATCATCATTAGCAGGTTGAGACATTTTTCTAGATCTGAAAGTGATTGTTTGTGTTCTTGTGATTCTTCTTATTCAGAGTCCCTCTAGAGGCTCTGATACCACTTGTAGGTCCAAAGTCTTGGATCTATTTAGCCTTTTGTAAGACAATAGCTAACTTGAATAAATCCAAATCAACTATATGAGAGACAATGACTATGAATACTATGTGCTAATGCGGAATCTTAACACAAGTACTAAGAAGAACACAATGTAAAACTTTGCTATTTGCTATTAATTTCTATTAGAATTCTATTCCAATCTCATACTAAACATTGTGCCGTAGGGTTCCTTTTATACACCAAGGAAACCCTAATGGGCTTTACAAATGTGTGAAAGGATAATGCATATCCTTTCCTAAGATATCTCTAAGATAACTATTATAACTATTCTGTTACATAAACAGACTTAACTAGACAAGGCCAGTACTAACTATAGTACTGCCAGACTTAACTTAGTACTGGCAGACTTAACTATGTCTACCAGACTTAACTCTATAACTACCAGACTTAAGTCTGTTTACAATAATTCCTAACAAAAATCCACTTGCTACCAATGGTTCTAGCATTGGGAGGAAGCTCAACTAAGACCCATACATCATTATCTTTCATGGATTGCATTTCCACATTCATCGCATCAAGCCATTTCTTAGATTCGGGATCCAGTAATGCAGCTCTATAGTTAGCAGGTTCACCTAGATCCCCTAACTCATGTTCCTCAGCATTGATGTATAAACACAATCAATCTGTGGGACGGCGTGTCCTTGTGGACCTTCGAATGGGATTGATATCACTTTGAGGTTCATCAATTTCTTGATCATCCTCTTCATGATTTAAGCTATTGTCTATAGAAGGATTTGTATCTTCTTCTTGAATTATTTCAAGATCTTCTACACTCCCACTTGCTTTTAGATCTATTAGATCATTCTCAAAGAACTCAACATTCCGAGCAACAAAAACTTTGTTCTTAGATGGACTGTAGAAAGAATATCCCATTGTTTCCTTTGGGTATCCTACGAAGATACACCTAAAAGATCTAGGATCAAGTTTGTCAGGCTTGGTAAGTGTATCACGCTTAACAAGTGCCTCACAACCCCAAACTTTTAAGTAAGACAACTTAAGGGCTTGCCCATGCCATACTTCGTATGGTGTCTTATCAACCTTCTTAGTTGGAACCATGTTGAGAATGCGTGCAATAGTCTCAAGAGCATAATCCCAAAAGGACTTAGGCAGAGTAGTTTGACTCATCATAGATCGAACCATGTCTAGCAGTGTTCGATTTCTCCTCTCAGACACACCATTGTTTTGTGGCGTGTAAGGAGGAGTGCGATGGGCAATAATCCCATGCTCCTTTAGATGGATTCTAAAAATCTTGACTTCATATATTCACCTCACATAAGAATCGTAGTAACGTAATGGTTTCCTCAATGTTGATTTTCTATTTTCCTTTTTTGAAAACACTTTTGAATGTTTTAAACACTTCATGTTTATGTTTTAGCAAGGGTAACTATAACCATACCGACTAAGTCATCAGTAAAATGTGACGGAAGTAGCTAGCAACCTTTGCATTGATTAATTTTAAATGGGCCACATACATCGATGTGTATTGTCCAAGTAAATTCTTTACCTTTCACTCATGATGTGAATAGGTTTTCTCTCGCCATCTTTCCAGACATTGCAAAGAAACAGATTTTTCCTAGTGACTGATGTCAAGCTATAATTGAGAAGTCCTTCTTGTTGCAACTTTTCATAAAGAGCAGTTTCTTACATTCGTCAATGTCTGTCTAGTAGACGGACAGTGCCATAAGAGAAGAAATAGTCACTCAAATAATCATTTGACTTTTTTATTTGTCTATCATGTATTCATAGAAACTATCGTTTTGTATTAGAACATGACATATCATTTCAAAAATACCATCCTCTGGGACAGCCACAAATTAACTCTATCCCCCTGTATTTTACGACACTCCCCCGATAGTTCCCTCATTGTTTTAATCAATCGGTTAATAAAACCCGTCATCATACAAACAGCGCAACTGCAAATTAACTCCTTAGCCTAATAGAGGGAGCATTAATGCAATTTGTTCAAGATACCAATAACTAATCCACTTAGGGAGGAGCTTCTAAATGTATGATCCAAAGCTTCAACGGCTGCACCGGTTTCCAATTGCCCACGTACAGACTTAAAAGCTCCTGGTTTCAGTTCTTACTTACCTGTAGACCCCTGTAGTAGTAATACAAATATGAATACCACATCCAGTGTCATAAATCCAAGATTTATTAGGGAAATAATAGAGTTCTATGGTGAAAATACCTGAAGTGCTAGCTCCCTGAGATAGCTTCTTCTTTTTCATCAACTCGGTGAGATACACGGGACAGTTCCTTCTCCAGTGCCCAACTTCACCACATTGGTGGCAAATGGCGTCCTTTGCAGGATTCTCCTTCTTAGGTGGTGGAGGAGTCTTAGGTTTAGGAGCAAATGGCACATTGTTCGGAGCATAGCCCATCTTGCCCTTTTTACCTTGACCCCTTTTAAAGCTTTGTGCGGTTTCTTATTCTTCTGGTTTTTCTGAACCCTTCCTGCTCGTATTGCATGAAGTGTAGGATTAGCATCTTTCTTGGGTAGCGTATCTTCATGCATCTTAAGCATGGCATGTAGTTCATTAACGGTCTTCCCCATGCCGTGCATATTGTAATTCTGCACGAAGCTGTCAAAATCCTTATTCAGAGAGACTAAAATAAGACTCACTGCAAGGTTTTGACCAACTGGTTGACCGAGTCACTCCAAGTTATCAATGTAGCCCTTCATCTTTAGAACATGTGAGCTAACTGATTGACCTTCCTTCTGCTTTGACAAGTTGTGATATTCTCTCCAGTCTACAGAAGTTTCCTGTTCAGCTTGTTTTAGGAAAACACATTAGCCTTTTAGTTCTTGGAGCATGTCATAAGCACCAAGATGAGCTGATTCTGTTGGGATTTCTAGGGTCCATGGTCAATAAACTGGAGCACACTCAACTTCTTTTACCCTTTGGACCCTTGCAGTGTGAGCATGCAGCAGCCGCCCAAAGAGGAACTTGTGTCCAGGGGATCAACTAGGTGCTTTAGGAATAGAATATCAAGGTATTTTTCCTTGTCTTCAGTTGAAGTACCCCAAACCGTAGTTGTCTGTACCAATCAATTGAAGTTGGGTTCCAGTGAGTTTTTGTTTTCAAAGAAATTCCCCCCTGTAATAGCCGAATATGGTTTCCGAATGATGTAGTCATTCTACAATAAATAGTACTCAAACACTCTTAGTATTTTCGCTTTTAGTATTTTCGATAATTAAATTCTTAATAGAATTAACTACCCAATTAATTTACTAATTAAGACTAAGATCCAACTTGACCTCCCACTTATTACCAAAGGTCTGACCAGGGCGTAAACAAGTGGGGCAAGAGGTAAGCGACGAGCGTTAATTGCATGTTTATGCAACTCTTAGATTTATGATACTAGTCAAAACATTAGTAAACAAGTAATAATGTTAAGAGCATGTTTAGTATCATCTTATGCCTCGGGTCCAAGGTCTGACCAAGCCTACTCGAATTAAGTCGACCAAGCAAGAACTTGCAAAAATCGTCAGAGGTCTGACCAGAGCACGAAATTCGCCATGGGTTGGTAGGGCCCTAAGGTCTGACCAAAGCGGTCAAACCAATTGCACGTGTTCTTGGTTGGCTGGCATAGACTTAAAATTTTCATAGGGGTATGCACATAAATGTGTTAAAACGTGTACAAAGAAGCATGTAAACAACTTTGTAACACTTATATTTAAAAACCTTTAATAATGACACTGTAGTGACATGCCATGGTTCACGGTAACTCCAATCGAACTCACAAAGAAGCGGAGAAACAGGTCAGCGTGAAGCATATTAAAAACCTTATTTCTTTAGGGAATTACGTAAAAACAACCCGCCTTAAACTTCTCTTAAAGTTTGTTCTAGTGGATGAGCCGTACTTCCCATGAGTCCATAGCGTCCAGTTTTTAATTCAAGAAAAACAAGTTTCATAGTTTAACGTCTTATTAATTACCTTACAAAAACAATTTTCCACGAAACAAAAGGCCGGTCACATAGGGAATGTTTTTAGGCGTGTGGCATTAATAGACTACATTAACATCATCTTTTTGAGATATGACATATTTATTTAGGCGTGTAAACAAGTAGGCATTAAATAAACATGCATACATAGATTCATAATACTAAAGATGACATTAATCATACAAGTAAACATGTAAAATCCGAGTTCTCTCGCGAGTCTTCCCCAAAAGGAGAACCATAAGACCCTTACTAGGTTTTTCTGCTAAGTACCTAGATCTCTCATTCATCACATATTGTGATTGAGTGGGTCTTATAGCCAGAATAGACAATCAATCAAAAAGGAAGCATACAAGCTAAATTAACAATTTTAATTCTCCTTTTTAACCTATATTAACTTTTAATAGAATTCAAGATCAATATCTACATATTTTATTCATTTATGGCAAGGATTCGAGTATCATTGTCATATTTTACTAGTAAAACATAAATAAAATATCAAACGCAGCAGATAATAGTATATGTTTCAATGATAGGCATGTAAACTAGGCGTATAATTAAAACATAAACGTGTAACCCATAAATCTAAAACGAGTTGGCTCGTGATGCCATTGTTGGGGTTTAATATCTAGCTAACCAAGTAGCTACGAGTACGTAAAGGATGAACCTAGTAATAGCATATGGTTAACACATAATAAGAAGTAAATTGAAACGCGTACCTCTTATCCAATTGATCAAGAAAACGAATAAAGAGATTAAAATAATCACCTCTACGGTTGCTCACAGAGTCACGTCAACCGAACACGTTAAGTTGTCTAGACTTAACTTCACGAACTAACAACCTTTGTATCAACTCGATTACCAAACAACTTACTTGACTTGTAACCGAAATCCAAAACCACTGAATTAGGGTTTATATGAAACCCTAATTAACCGAAATCCAAGAACCGAAATCAAACAAACCCGAAACCCAATTTGGGGTTTTTTTTGGAACCAAAAAAACCAACAAACACCTCGTGTTGTAATGCATATCGTCGAGCTAGGAAGAACCAAGTAGAATCGATTAAACCCTTTAAGGTTTAACCGAAATTAGTGAAGCACTAAAACCGAAAATCAAAACAACACAAGTTGTGTTTCTTGAACTCGGCTAGAAAAATAATAAGTAAACCGAATATGTTTTTGGTGTTTTTTGAGTAATGTATGCGTGTCTGGAATGAGGTGTGGGTAAGGTATATTTATAACCTTGAAATCCTAATTGTGTTATACTTAGGAAACCATTCATAAGCTTATCATAACTCTCCATCACCTCCTCATTATCCAAAAACGATTCTAGGATCCCACATGGAAAGCTAGCTGATAAACTAGCTTATTTCTCTTAATAAGCTTTAGTTTTTAGTGATAAAATAGCTTAATTAGGTTTTATAACGTGAAGAATTAAACGTATTCTCTGTGTATTAACGTGTGTGGCCCCAATAGGCTCACATATTCGTAACGTACATCGTGCTATCCGACTACCATAACCCAACAGTTTAGGCCGTGGTTGTATTCGATTAGATTGTGACTTAGAGTTGTTGCAGTGTCTTTTTGTAACTCGTAGTTGTTACTTTTAAAGTTTTGCTAGAAAATTCAAGTTGTGACATCTTTATTTTCAGGTCAACAAAGGATCCTGTTGAAAATTTTGGTAAAAAAGGAATCTCGAAATTAGTTCTAAGCTTAGACTAAGGGTGCTTTTGGTTTGTAAAGGATTTAGGATTTGGATCTGGATTTGGATTTTATAAACCTTTACTTTAAGGGTTCAATAATTCATTAAAGGTTCATATGATTGTGTGTGGGTCAGATGGATATCAGACCACCGACCATATTTTAGCAAACAGATTTACAAAAGTAATAAAACGTTTATATCCCACTTAACCCGGCCATTGTTTGAATATCTTTTTATGTATTGGCGTCTATATGCAAGTGGAGTGGGATCACATTGTTGTTGTAAATACTAGTAGTAATCACATTTAATGATTTGTGTGACTGTGGCTCGAGTAATGTGGATGACCATCTTGACACCTTTGACAACATAGAATCTCACATCAGTTAAAGAAAGGAGTCTATGCTAGTTTATATAACACAATGTACATAAAACACATGGTTGTGGATGAGTATGAGCAAGAATGTGTAAAACCTATCTTGCATACTTGTCTCGTAACGGAATAATTTGTACGAATTCTTAATTTTTTTGTACAAGCTTAAGCTTTGTATAAACCTTTTAAAAGGCATGTGCAAAACAAAGCTCTTTTTAAAAGATAATGCCCTGTTTGGTTCGCCGAAATTCAATGTAATTGGATGTAATTGTAATCTAATTACATTACGTAGGCTGTTTGGTTCGCAGAATAAAGGGAATTGTAATTCAGATTACATTACATAGGCTAGGGGTGAGCATATCGGACCATCGACCGGACCGGACCGGAAGGTATTTCGGTCCGGTCCGCGGTCCTGTGTTTTGGACCAATTCGGTCCTCGGTCCGGTCGGTCCGGTCCGACCAAAAACCCGAAGATTAAGCCGTGTAGGACCGGACCGGACCGGACCGTACCATTTCGGTCCGGTCCTCAGTCCGACGTTTTGGGTACTTTCGGTCTCGGTCCAAGGTCGGTCCGGTCTCACCCCTAACATAGGCTGTTTGGTTTGCATTATAATTGTAATTCAGTCATTACAATTACATCAAGGGGGAATTCAAATTACATAGAAAGTTGGATGGAAAGTTTTGAATTACGTCGTAATTCAGTATTTTATACTTTAAATCATCAGTATTTTATTATTATTATTATTATTATTATTATTATTATTATTTAGTGTTATTTATATATTTTTTTATTATTATTTATACAGTATTATTAATATTATTATTTATAGATTATCATTATTATTATATATTTTATATAATATAATAATAATTATTATATATTATTTATTAATTATATATTAATTATATTATATATTTTATATTATATTTAATTTATTTAATTATTATTATTATTATATTTATTATTATTTATATTATTTAAATTATATAATAATTGTATTTTACATTTTATATTATTTATATTATATATTTATATTACTTGTATTATGTATTTATATTATATTTACATTATTTATTATTATTATTATTATTTATTTAGTGTTATTTATAGATTATTATTATTATTATTTATTCAGTATAATTAATATTATTATTATTATTATTATACTATTATTATTTATTTAGTGTTATTTATAGATTATTTTTATTAATATTTATTCAGTATTATTAATATTTGTATTATTATTATATTTATAATAATATTATTATTATTTATATTATATATTTATATTATATTTATATTATTTGTTTTATATATTTATATTATTTATTATTATTATTGCTATTTATTATTATTATTATTTATTGTTATTTATAGATTATTTTTATTATTTAGTTATTAATAATATTGATATTATTTTTATATTTATTATTATTATTATTATTTATTATTATTATTATTATTATTATTATTAAGTTTTTTTAAATTCTTTTGAATTATATTACGTTGAGGTTCAACCAAACACAATGACACAATATATCAATTACAATTCCAACACATTTTAACTCTTTAAATTACAATTTATTCAAATTACAATCCCTTCACATATTACAATTCCTTTCAAAACATACTGTGAACCAAACGCACCCTAAAGGTCATACAAGCTCTCTTATAAACTTTATGATGTGGGATAAACTCTAACGTATTTATGGGATTTTTCTGTAAGGATCAAACTAAAGTCATGTTTTGTTGTTCCTCTAGCTTGAATGAGTTATCTACTATTTTTAAGGAAGAAATGATTCCGCCAATACAATGTAAGCTCGTTATCGCAAAATAAGCTTAATATAATATTGTCTAAGCAATAAAATGATATGGTTATAAACCTGAAGAATAGGGATTTTATTTTCGTTTCAGACATTAGATTTATTAATATTTTTGGTTTTTGGTAAATTTAGAACTGGGCCTAAACTAGAGTGTTCAGTTTTGTAGGTCTGAAACAACTGAGTTTGTATTGAGCTCGGCCCGATAACTCTATTTGTTAGTTCATGCTTCGTCGTCATAAGAGAATTTTACGTTTCAAATATCATT
Source organism: Tanacetum coccineum (assembly GCA_026074375.1). Taxonomy (NCBI): domain Eukaryota; kingdom Viridiplantae; phylum Streptophyta; class Magnoliopsida; order Asterales; family Asteraceae; genus Tanacetum; species Tanacetum coccineum. The sequence goes on from BQNB010010032.1 coordinate 59,472, forward strand.
TACCGAATTGAGCCGAAAAATCAAACCAAACCGGTTCAATCGAAACCAAACCTACCATAATCGGTCTGGTCTTCGATTCTCAATATTTATGGTTTTTGGTTTGGTTCGACTCGGCTCGGTTCAGTTTGAGTCAAAACCGAGAAAAACACACCTAAACCATATAAACCGAACGGAGCAACACAAAACCGAACCGAACCGGACCTAGTTACTTTGGTTCGGAACTCGGTTCATGTTTTCCACAAAATCGATTTTCGGTTCAGTTAAATTGCAAAAACATGATTTGAGTCGTATTTTATTTCTAACAAAATCGATTGATAAATAAAATACAGCAAAGGAAAAAAGTGGTTCAAAATTATATGTGCAATAACAAAATGATATGACACCATGATTTGTGTCGTTGGTTTGACACCTTAAAAGTAAGCCAAAAGTTCCCATACACTTATCAGTCAAATGACACCGATAGTGATTAGAATTCTTAATATTAAATTTAATATATTTGAAATTTATATAAGAAATAACTAAACGCTCGTCGCTCATAAAACGCTAGAATAAAAATGTCAATGTATGAAAAAAGATGAAGACAAACTGCCATGTCTATTAGACCAGAGTTTGATCATCTTAGAGCTCCAGGTACAGTCGAGTCGTCATGCTCGTGCCGTCGTGCAAAAGTGGTGCCACATCACAAATTTTTCCCATAAAACCAAAATACACGAAAACACAAAAAACAAACTCCCTGGTTAACATCAATATGAGGACCCCATTTTTTTTCTTTTTTATTCATTCTATACATATAAAAAAAATATACATTTCTAGTGTTATGTTTTTTTTTCATTCTAAATTAAAACTAAATTTTTTCAAATATTAAAACTTTTTATTTGGAAAGGCCATTTATAAAAACCAAAAAAGCCAAAAAAAACTAAATTAAAACTAAATAACTCACCCACCCCACCCATTACCACCTTCTTCCTTTTCTTCTTCACCTGCTATTCATACACACTGCGCAATATCCCTCACACACACAATGCAAATTTAAAAATTCGAGTTTATTTTGGGTGTTTGCCACAAGTGTCGACAATCTGTCGAACACCTTGTATGCATTCAACCAGTTTTGCCCAACGCACCCCCTACCTTTCGACTCATATTCGACCTAGATAACGACCTCGGCCTGCAAAGTTATAAATTGCGATTAATAGTCAGTAGGTCATAGAGTAATGAGGTATTTTTATTTCGGCCTAACTTTGAGTATCGAGCCAACAATCTAACTTTAAAAATCTGACCACACAAGTGATATAAGCTGAAAGAACTCAATATTTTCTAAGTATAAAACTGCCTCGCGACCTACGCATCTTTAGCCTCATTTTTAACAACTTCAATGACGTTTTTAGACGAAGATTACTTAATGAAAGTTGTAGACTACCCAACTGAGAGTTCAAATATATTTTTACTTTTCAATATCGTCAACTAACGAACCTATAATTTTGTCGTAAAACTCTAAGCCGCCTCGTAATAAAACTTGGTAATAAATACGCTTTACTCAAAAAGTAAGCGGCAACGTTTCGTCTAATTATTTAACATACTTAGAGACCAAATCAAGGGCTGACCTAAACTAATATTTTAAAGTATATGCAACCTAGTTTCATAAAAGTCCGAAGTCGTAAATTATATACTTATATTTTAGCCGCGTTGACCCGATAAAGTTGACCATTTTAAAACAAGAAATTGTTTTCAAATATCATTATTTTAAATAAAGTTCAAGCACACACTAGGGACAAGATTGCATGTATTTATACTATTATTTTTCCGTTTAGTGAATATATATTATTTATTCATAGGTTGCAGATAAAGTCTTTTGTATCGTTTCTCGTGCCACTACTTTGCTTCTACGTTATCATTACATGATGTGAGTTTATAGTCCCCGTCTTTTATACTTTTTAATCATTTATCAAATCTCGGGGATGAGATCATGTTTGTTTTACAAACAGGAAGCAAGTACATTTTAAATTCAAATATTACGAGTTTGCCTAAGTAGCTATAACCCACTATGCCCATCATCATGAACTGTTAATTGCATAGATGTAATTGTTAATTGCATTATGTAAGTGCGAATGTTATGAATAGATCTATTTGGGATTAACATCCCCGTTCGGGCAAGTAGCGCTTGCTAGTTTACCGGTTAGCCGGATACGACGAACGTATACCATTTGGACTCATGGATGTTACGGGTTGAACATCTACATTGGGCAAAGTCATTTATATGTATTTGATATACATAGATTGTTTAGCTTCGGTGTCATGAGCTTAGTGCATTTTGTAATACATTTTTGTGATATTGTATTTGTTACTTTATTACAGGGAAATCTTACTATCCGCTTCATTAACTTTATAAACCTATAAATTCACCAACATTATTGTTGACAGTTTAAACATGTTTTCTCAGGTCAAAAGGTACAATTCACGGATACATTGGCTGGTCGTCATTTGAAGTCACATTATCATAAAGATTTGCATGCATTACATTTTGGAATATTGTTATGTTGTGAAATCTTTATTTTTCCAAGATAAACAAGTTAAGCCCATGAGCTTTTTGTATCGAACCATTTATAAAATCCAATGTATCAGTTTTTAAACGACCCTTATAATGGTCGTTCTCATACCTTGTGCTATTGATCTATGAAGTAATACCCCCGGAACATCATATTCCGTTGTGGCCCATTTTGGGGGTGTTATATAAAAGGTACATGGAAAAGTGCTCATGAATACCAAAGTTGGAATATATCATAAAGTTGAAGCTTCAGTTCTTCATCCTCGACAACAACTAACATGACTTTATTATTACTCACTTACTCCTACTCTATGAAAACACTTAAAGTCTCAAATTATGATTAAAGATTGTACCTCACATCATCACAATGTATATTCTGCATTGAAGTATGATATTGCTTAGCCAATTGTCCCTCACCACCATGGTACCATGCTAAAACATAGAAAGTAACCAAATATTGGTTAGATTTAATATATATCAAATATAGTTGAGAAACTTAAACCTCATGTCTAAATGCATACATACATAAACTTAAAGTAAAGTAATTGTAAGTGGAGTATGTTACCCCTGTCCAACTAACAAAACATAGTAAAATCCTCTTACTTTGGAGTGGAAAAGACTAACCTGCAACATTAACAAATCCATATGTTAATTCATTTTTTAAAGTAATCAAATTGAGCAAAAGCAAAGTGACCCATTTGACCGTTCTCATTTCAAGCATTTTTAGGATTTTACCTGTTTAGCCTTCCATAAGTAAGAAATGTAAATGGGTCAAATATAACACATTTACATTCAATCCTAAGAGTATCATTAAACTTATAGAAACATACCCGTGATTTGCTCCGAGCTGTAGCCAGTGGGCACGTTTGTCTCAACCTCAATAGTAGCGTTAGCAACTGCCTCCGTATGTATCGTCTGCCAATCTCACTGCAAACCATGGAACAGTTAACATACTTGCTGAGAAGGTGCAAAACTTATATCTGTTTCACCTGTACCCATGGCATGCATGTATGTATTAAATAAGCTCATAAGCCAGAAAAATAAGCTATTCCAAACGTACTAAGAAACCCGTAAGCCCAGCTTAACTAAAAAAACACAAAATTTATAAAAACCGCTAAAATTAATTAAAAAAAACCCTGAAATTAGCAAAACCCCAAACTATGCAAAAACCCTAATTTAAAAATTCAGTTTTACATATGTAAAAGTCATAGTGATTCAGATAATTTTGTACCTTTGTTTACATCTCCATGTGGCCTGTGGATTTGATATAACTTCAACCGAGGGATATCACAATCATCATTTTCATCACTAAGTTTGCAATAATCTTGAAAACCCAAGCAGATTATGACCTAAAAAAGCTTAGAGAAGATGGATAGGGAAATAGATAAGTGTGTGGAGATTATTCTTTTAGAAATATCAAAAGAATTAAGGGTGGGGGAGATAGAGGATGGTGGTAGGTGAGGCACCGATAAAGAAACGGTGGAACTTGATCTCAAGAACTATCGAGAATGACTGAATGAGGGAGAACTAATACTGAGTATGTTAGTAATAAAAAAAACAAAACACAAAAGCCCAAACTACAGGCCCAAGAAACAAACCCAACAGAAAAGAACCCAGCCTGGTGCGATTTTGTCGCCACCCTTCACGCAAATTAGTATATAGTTAAATGGAATAATTAGCAGTAGCGAAAATTTAAAAGATGGTCTAATACTTCAAACTATAAACATTGTGCTTAAAAATTGGTAGTAGCAAAAATTAATAGAGTAATATGGCGGAATGCATTACGTAGTCTGCTAGTTTCAACATCACTTGGAAATTTGATTAGTTTATTAAATTTTTTGAAGAATATACGACGTTTATCTTTATGAAAAATCCAACAGTAAACATAATACCTGTAAATCATTTAGGTGCTGTTTGTTTATTAAGAGGTTCTGAATCTGAATCTAATTCGCGCATCTGAATATGAATATTCGGGAGAAGAGTTTGAATCTGATTTCCATCTTAATCTGAATAAGTAGTTGAGAAATCTGAATCTGAATGAAATAAAACGGTTTGTTTTTGTAAAAATGTCTAGATGTGTTAAACTATAACTTTTACAAATTAAATATAAAACGATTGCATTCGCACAAAAAATAAACTTCATAAAATAAAAAAACAAATTTTATAATATAATCAATTCAAAATTTGAATTGAACTTCTTAAAATGATTAATTAAATGAGTCGCGTTAGAACTGAGATGTATGAGTCCGAAACCATACCCTTCAGTTTGAACAAAATATGAGTTGACACATATCATCTTATACACTCTTTATCTAACAAAACATATGCAGTGATTTTATTTAATACTTTTAATATAAAAGACAAAGGTGAAACAAGAAAAAAAATCAAAAATTGAAAAAAAACACCAAAATAAAAAAAATCATAACAAAGTAGAAAAAAAAAAATGTGATTCAAACTAGCTCAAATCATCAACTAAGTCAACCCAAAAAGCACCATAAAAACAAGTAAAATAACTTTCAACTTATTGTGATAAATAATAGTAAAAAGTTGGAAAAAATATGAGTACTATAAATAGTTTTAATCTATTAGCGGTTTTTCTCCTAAGGTTTTATTCGTTAGAACATTTAGCCTTTTTATATTGTTCATGTTTTCCACGGCATTATTTTTTTTGAGCGATTCCGCGTCAATGAGATTTGACCAACGCAATTGTATTCGGGTCAAAATGTGTTGCCTTATGTGCAAGTCAAACTGGGATGAGTGTGCAACCCACCATGTATGGTGGACATATTTATAATCCAGTCTTATCAAATTTTCCAGAGAACCTTCAGTGTTTGAAAGCATTTGTGAACATTTCGGGTTAGATCAAACGAGTAGGCGATGTTCAGAAACCAATAAGTATGAGACATTTCCTTTCACTACTATATATAGTGACTCATATAATAGTCCCTATAGTAAAATAAATTAGGATTTATACCATAGAATGAGATACATCCATGTTATCTTTGCAGATCTTCGTTTCTCTTTTTGGTAAGAGATGATGTTGAGCTTTCCAAATATAGTCGCGAGGTAGTAAAAGTTAGTTGAGGACTTAGAAGTTTTCCTGTGATATATGAGAACCTCTCCAGGCGTGTGTTTCTCCCTAGCTTTCTTTTTCAATGTACTCTTCGCAGTTGCCATCATTTTTTATTCTATTTGCATCATCTTGAAATGGTAACACTATTCTTCATGTAAACCCAATACTTTATGCGGGCTGTTATACCTTCATGATAATCATAAAGCAACCTTTCTTTATCGCTAAAATAAACTTTATCCCAATTTCTGAATTAAACAATTTAGTGATAATTTGAACAGTATAAAAGCATAAAACAATGCGGTTAAACGGCTGTGCGTGGGGTAAACAATAACTTAAACTGGTTGCACCCTATTTCCGTTGACTCGATCTCGTATTGATAGTCTATGGGTTAGGATAGCTAAAAAGATTCCACACAAATAGAGGTAAGCCATTCCAATTTTTTCCATAGGATCAGTTTTCACTTTTTTTATAGTGGAACAAATTGTAATGTGTAAAACAGTCAGACCAAAAAAGATTCATGGCGGATTGAGTATCCCAATTTCGACCGCCATTTTTTAAATCCTTTATTTCATAAACCCACCAACCAAAATCAAAAATTGGCATCTTCTATGGCAAGGCTGCAAACAATTAAAACCATAAAGATAATCAATTTTCTTACCCACAAAATTGCATCAATTCAATTAAGGAAAAAAAAACCTAAACCAATGATTTCATCATACCAACGTTTTTTTTAAACCGATTGAAAGATCAAACTTCCTGGCCTGGCCTGCTGGCACACATAATATGCATCGGTTACATTCTTAATTTACAATTAACCACATAAAAACCCAAATCAATATACTTACATACCTTTATGTATTTAGTCACCAATCGCTGCTGATCACAGTCGGTTGTGTGAAGATTTCAGCGTAAGCTTAATAAGAAGAATTTTGTTTGTCATAGCTTTGATGATGGAATGATGGGAGAAGAGTTGTAGGCAAGAAGTTTCCAGGTGTTTAGGATTGAGGCAGTGGTATGTGTTAAATGACGTTACCCGGAAGCTATGAAGAAAAGAACGAAAGATACTGGACAGGTACTAATATACCGGATACCATGGGCCAAACTAAGCCCAAATGGAAAAAAGGCAGCGCACAGACCATTTGTGAATTGTTATATAGGGTAATAAAAAAAAAGAAACACAAAAGCCCAAACTACAGGCCCAAGAAACAACCCCAACAAAAAAGAACCCAGCCCGGTGCTATTTTGTCGCCGCCTTTCACGCAAATTGATCTATATACGAAAATGCGTTGTACAGTAATGCAGTGATGGGCCAAAAATTGGTCATGGGCTCCCTTTGGCCTGTTCTGTGTGCTCCATTCCGTTTTAATAATTATCCATCGTATCTCCCAAACTCTAGATTTCTCTCATCTTCTCCAAATTCCTCCCACCAAATCTCCATTCCATGGCTCCATCAAGAGCAGCAGGACAGGACAACAATTTTAAATTAGAGTTTTCATCACTTGCTTGATGGATCAAAAGAAAGTGAGATTCCTTAAAGCCGACATGTGCAATACATCAAAACGAGGTTCTTACCATGGATTATAGTTATTGGTGTTAGTTTTTAAGTTAAATATTGAAAGTTTTTGGGGTTGGTTTCCTTTTGTTTATGGCTATAGGAATTTGGATGAGGCTTTCAGGAAAAATTATCATGGGGTTGTTGTGCTTACGACTGATGGAGAAGCTGATGTAATATATTTTTTTATCTTGATTATGAATATAGAGTTTAGATATTCGTATGGGTTTTAGTAATTTTGAAGAAAAAAATTTGTTGCATAATCTATCATATATTTGTAGGCAAAATAGAGGGGTTCGGGGTGTCAGAAGTGGTGGATTTCAATGGCTGAAATTTCAAGACAGGGGTGTTTGGTGAGGGCCGGATATGTCAAATTAATTTTGTAAATTTATTAGCCTAATTTTTTTGTGCTACAATTTAATGTTTATTAGTGGGTTTGTTTTTGTTTGGGTAGTAATAATTAGCCTCAAGTTAAGAATATGATTTGTCGTGTTGACTTATGTTTCAGTACGAAAAAAGGCGAGAGCGGTAGGTGAAGCGGAAGCACAGTTTAATGTATAGGGTGACCGAAAAGCAGTTCGTGTGAAAACAGTTACGGATATGAGGAATTTTTTTAAAAGTAAGGTAATAATGCCTAAGCACATTTAGAGTAGCTCTGAAAAAGTTAGTAAGGTGTTATGACGTTATCGCATAGGGATTTTGTGTAGTTTAGATGGTTTTATTATGTGTGTGTCGATTAAGTTTTTTTTTGTTGCAGGAGGGTTGTTGAGTTCGACAATGAATGTGGAAGATCATAATGCACTTGCAATAAGTGGTCTATAGGTACCTTCTTTTATGTTTGTTAAATTTTAAAGTGGTAGGTTGTTGTTCTAAGGATGGGCAACATACTAACCCGTCACAATCTGTAATACATCCTTACACCGACATTAAGTGGTAAATACTAAATAGGTAGGATCAGAAGTATCATTTCACCTTTATTTATGTGGTATAATCTGAAAATAACTATAGTCGTGTCATCCTTTTTATAGGTTGTTAACGGATACCTTTCGAGTTGGACGGGGTAGTTCAAGAGGTTGGCAAGAAGCTGAGGCAAACTTCATATACTATTATAAGAATGCTCCAATTAAGGTACAAATTCTTTCATTCACAGCTTGAATTGAAAGTTTGAGTATGTCGGTTTGGTACACCATCGTTTAAGATAATAATGCCTAAGCACATTTAGAGTGGCTCTGAAAAAGTTAGTGAGGTGTTGTGACGTTATTGCATAGGGGTTTATAGTATAATCTCAACACACTAGATCATTAATGCTGAAACAGCTAATTGTGGGCATACCCGTTTGGAGCTGAACCTATTTGACCCGGTTTATAAGGTGGCCTTCTTAAAGCAAACCCATTTGAAATGTTACCCATATCTGACCTATATTCTTGCAAGTGATTAAGGGCATGATTCTGTTTACTAAGTCCTTTATTCTGTAAGCAAATAGAGAAGCATTTAATTTCATTGCTTATAACGGTTCAATTCAGAATGGAAATATAAGTACCTTACGGAAAGAGGAAACTGATACGTAAATGGGCAACCTTTACCTCATAACTTAGAGAACATAACCATAAGAAAATTAGCACCTTATTATGATTTACATAAATGTATATGTAAAATCAACTCTTTTTAGTGTTTATTGGCTGTTATCACTCATAGCTTGCCAGAAAAGACGTGCCAAAACATCATAGAATCTTTATTAACTTCACAATTTTGTTGCTTTATATAGTCATGGGTATTTTCAAATCAGGCGAAGTTACTTGTGTGTCTATATATGCCCACTCATTCTACCACTAGCAAGCGTTCGCTATGGAGCACATTTCGTCCTTTATCAACCGTTGGGATGGTCAATTGTATGTTATGGAGATTTAATGAAGTTAGGATGCATGGAGGACGTTGGGTTCAGGTACAATTGCGCAAGGTGCTAATGAATTTAATAGTTTTAGAATCAAACTCGGGGCTCGTTGAATTCCAATTGAGGGTACTTTTTACTTGGTCTCTTGCATCGGCTAAGAAAATGAGTAAATTAGATCATTTTTTTGTTTCGATGTTTACTCTCTTTATATCCCTCATCTCTCGGTGTATTTGTCTTGATAGGCACCACTCGGATCATAGACCTAATCGTAACATCGTGGAAGTGGTCACTTGATTATGGGCCTTCCCCTTTTCGGGTTTACCCCACACTTGGTTTAGTTTACAGGGCTTCCGATCAAATGGTTGGTCGGAAAACTTGATAATATTAGATCCTTGATGATAATAATAAGATGGTTCGATTCAAGAAGAAATTACAGATCCTAAAAGAGTACGGTCATGGTTAATGATTGCAAAAAAATCAAATCTGGTCGTCTTTGTGGATCTCTGTTCCAAGCGTGTGTCATATTTACAAATTATGATCAAAGGGGGCGTAAATGATGATATTCTTCTGACGCGGTTATATTTATTAAAAAAATACATAATATCAAGTCTTTCGACGCTCGTGACTATATGCATAAGGCTAAGATTCAGTGGGCTATTGAGGGCGATGAAAACTCAAAAATTTTTCATGGAATCATTAATTGTAAATGAGCGAATTTGGCTATTAAAGGGTTATGGTTTTGATGGTGAATGGGTGGATGAACCCGTCGTCAAAGGAAGAATTTCGTTTGCCATTTTTGCTAATCGGTTTTCGAGCCCCGCTGCCAACAAGATGTAAAGCTTAACTATGATCCTTCCACTAATCGATTGTCTTCTGATCAGTTAGACATGTTGGAGAGTCCGATCTCCAGAGATGAAGTGCGTAATGCTGTGTGGGGCTGTGGAGAGAATAAATCTCCTGGACCAGACGGGTTCACTTTTGAGTTTTTTTGAAAGTTCTGGGACACTTTAGGATCTGATTTTTGTGCTGCTGTGGAATGGTTTTTCGATCATAGTTCATTTTCTAGAGGATGTAACTCCTCTTTCATTGCTCTCATTCCGAAAAACCATGATCCTAAGTTGTAATGAGTATCTCCAATAAGCTGATCGGGAGTCTTTTTACAGGTTGTCACCAAAATATTAGCCACTCGACTTTCGTCGATCATCTCTGGTCTTATATCGGATGTTCAAACGGCGTTTCTTCCTAATAGGCAAATTCTTGATGGCCCGTTTATCATAAACGAATTACTTTCTTGGTGCAAGCATAAGAAACAACAAGCCATGGTGTTTAAAGTTGATTTTGCCAAGGCTTATGATTCGATAAGGTGGGATTTTTTAGAAGATGTGCTTAGAGCTTTTGGTTTCGGTTCTAAATGGTGTTCGTGGATTCGGGGTTGCTTACACTCCTGGTATGGCATCGTCCTCCTTAATGGTAGTACCAACGTCCGAATTCCCAATTCATTTGTGGTTGAAGCAAGGAGATCCTTTGCCCCATACCTTGTTATCTAAATTATGGAGTTCTTTTCATCTTTCGTTATCTAGGGCCATCGAGGCGGGGATTTTTAAGGGCATCAAAATTGGTTCGTCTCTTAATATTTCCCATCTTTTTTATGCGGATGATGCGGTCTTTATTGGTGAGTGGTCTATTGCTAATCTATCTGGTATTACTCACATTCTTCATTGTTTTTCTTGTGTATTTCCCGCCTCGGTCGATCATCTTAAGAAAGTCACCTTCTTTGGAGTCGGGATTATCGAAGTGAGGATGTAATCTGCAGCTTTATATTGGTTGTTCGACCTAGGAAAACCACATTTAAATACTTAGGAGTGATGGTTTATGGAGGTAATACTCGACTTTTCAGGCATGGGACGTATACGATTGGGTAAACTTAAGGCTCGTCTATCTAATTGAAAACTTAAAACTTTATCTGTGGAGAAGCTTACGCTTTTAAAGGCGGTTCTTGGGTCGACAAACCTATTTTATATATGTCCATAGCTAATAAGAGTTCCTCCTAAGTCGGGGTTAAACACACGAGTGGAGTCTATGACGTAGGAAATTTTTTCAATGGTGTGCAAATGCTACAGAGAAGATAGCATGGATCAAATGGGGCAACGGTACTTGCGTCCCAGAAGTACATGGAGGTTTAGGTGTCTCAAGTTTTGTAAATGCTTTAAATAGGCGCTGTCCTTTTCAAATGGGTTTTTGGAGATTCAATACACGGGATAATTCATTGTGGTATCGTCTCATCATGTCTATGCATGGCTCCTCATTATATAAATTATCTCTGTTTCGTTACTCGACTTGGAAATCCATTATTCGGGAGGTGCATATGCTTAAAGATCGTGGTGTGGACCTGAGTTCCTCACTATCAAATTCTGTAGGTATTGGTTGCGTAGCTAATTTTAGAATAAGTTTGGATTTGTGACACTCAACTTCGTGTTATGTTTCCACGAATTTATGCTTTGGAGATTAATAAAGATTGTACGGATGGCTTGATAAACTGCATTCTCGTTACCTCTTTCTTCGTCGTTCCCTTTGAGGAGGGGTGGAATCTTCTCAATTAGCTCTTCTCAAAACATAATTAGTGAAGGACATTGGTTGTAAATGGAGGATAGATGGTTGTGTGATTTAAATGGGGGAAATGTTTTTCGGTTCAAAGATGTTCGCATTCTTCTTGATGAATGTTTCTTGTCGAAAGCTCCTGCTGCTACTCGATGGGTTATATATGTTCCAATAAAAATAAATGTTTTTGCTTGGAAGGTTTTCCTAGATCGGTTGCCTACTCGATCTAATTTACAACATCGTGGTGTCCTAGTTTCTGATCTTTTATGTCCGCTTTGCTCCTCTGCTCAGGAAGATTCCTCGCACTTGTTCTTCAGTTGCAGATTGGCTACGGATATCGTCAGGCTCGTATGTCGCTGGTGGAATCTATCATGGACGCCCCTTGGTTCATATGCTGATTGGCTTAATTGGTTCAATTCCATCAGATTAAGCTCTAAAGTTAAAGATTTGCTGGAAGGAGTTCTTTATATAACTTGGTGGAGCGTATGGATGTTTCGTAATCAGTTGCTCTTCTAGCCGAAAGCCCCCCGTAAAGATGTTATTTTTGACGATATTGTTTCGCGCTCTTTCACTTGGTGCCTTTCTAGATGTAATTGTACTTTTAGTTGGGATAGTTGGTTGCAACACCCCTATTTGTTCTCTTTGTAATTCTTTTTCTAGCTTCTTGCTAGTTGGTTTTATAATAGTTGCCGTTCTAAAAAAAAGATAAGAGATTAGGAATACGCAACTCTCACCCACATAATTTGAAACTGCTTATCTCACCATAAGTAACCAGAAAAACAGTTTCAATAATCAATCCTAAACACATTCGGAATTGCTTGTCCTTTTCTAAATAACAAGATAAGCGGTTAGGAATACATAACTGTCACCCGCATAAATATCTCACCCCAAGCAACCAGAAAAACAGTTTTAATAATTAATCCTAAACACACTCTCAAAAGCAATACGAGTAATAACCAATTCAACATAACACCTAAATGTTTTTCACAATCAGTATTGTCAACTAATCATTAAAACTTATTATTCGGCCTCTAAATAATCAGATAACTCGTTTAAGTTTCACCATACCAACACACTAAACACTATTTGTCTCGAAACTTCAAATCATCCAAGTGCATAGGTATTAACCTAAAAAAAAAAAAAACAATTATATTGATGGAATTAAGTTTAAAACAAAATAAAATTAAGGTTTTACCTAAAATCACTATAAAAATGCACATAAACACTCACTCATACAAATAAGATGTAGGGAACGGTAACGGGAGTTCATCAAATAACACCCAAAAAATAAGACGTGTGTAAAAAGATTGGTATAAACATACCCATGAATTACCCACACAAAATTACCCATGCATAAAAATAAGTATTTAATCCGCGGGAAAAAGAATTTACCCATGAAATTACCCATATTCTTACCCATGACGGCAAAGTTTGTGGGCAATTTATGGGAAAAATTTTAGCGGAAATATTTTACCCACAAATTACACATGAACTATAATTATGTGGGTAACTTTGTGGGATGTTTTGTGGGAAAATTGAGGGTAAATTTTATTCGACTTTCAATCGCATGAACGTGGGCATTTTGTGGGTAATTGATGGGTGAATACCCATGACTCAATGTTCCCGGTTAATTTTCGTAGGTATTAGTTTGAATTCTTGTAGTGTATGATTAACAAAAAAGTTGCATGTGTGATGAATATATCGTGTATAAGGCATAAGCAAAAGAAAGCATGGATGATTTGAAGAAGAAGTTTGATGACGGTATTGGGAAGTTAGATGTGAGTATTAAAGCTTTGAAGGAACAATCTGATGTGAAGTTTGAGGAAGTCAAGCAACCGATCTTGGGCACTCCTCTATCACAATCAACACATGTGAATCTCGTGCCTCAAATCACCAAGGTAGTTGCAAAGGCGAACCCGTATGTACCCCCAATACGACAAAACTATGATGATATTGGGTTTGAATTGCCTAAATTCCACGTTGATATGGGGACTGCTATTAGGAAAATCAGATAAGTAACTTCTTGGAGTTAGAAGACTCAAACAAACATGAATTAGGGAAACTAGAGGATATGATTGATGATCGCACTAGGAAGCGCACATGTGTTGGTTTAGGGTTCGAAGCAACATGGATGCAACCAATAGGTTTTGGACGGGGGTTTTGGACAGAACCACAACCAAGAGTGAATAGGGAGATGAAACACATGGTTGGAACAAAACAAACAGGAGAAAGAGAGCATCAATGGGCTGGAACGAATCAAGCAATATAGAGATTTGTGTATATTGGATTTGAGCATCGAGTGAGAAAGTTGAAGATGCCAGTGTTTGAAGGTGAAGATGCATATGGATGGATATATAGAGTTGAACGCTATTTTGAAATTCAAGGACTTTCGCAACAAGAACAACTACGAGCAACGGCTTTATGTATGGAAGGCGAGGCATTATCTTGGTATAGATGGAGCGTGGGATGAACTCTGTTCCATGCGTGGGATGGTTTTCAAAGGCGTTTGTTGATACGGTTCCAACAATCACAAGAAGAGAATCTATATGAGTAGTTCTTGGCAATAACCCTAGAGCCCAGAGGGATATGCTCGAGCGTACATTGCTTTGTTTGAAAAAAATGGCTTTCCAACTGTCGGGGGTTCCAGAAACTATCATGGAAGCCACCTTTACAAAAGGGCCTAAACCTGCACTTAGGGCTGCACTTAAGGCAGCAATTAAGGTCATGAATCCCAAAGGTTTGAACCATGTTATGAAGTTGGTTGTATCATAACCAGATATACAAGGGTATTATGCAATCTAAGGGTGTGGTTGCGTTGGAAAACCCACTAGTGAGGGAGATAACTTTCGAAGGATGACCGAGTCAGAAATACAAGACAGGAGAGCTAAAGGACTATGTTTCAGGTGCTAAGAGAAATACACGCTCGGTCATCGGTGCGCGAGTCACACTTTGCAAGTAATGTTGGTCGATGAGAGTGATGAGGCAGAAGAACCATACCTTAAATTCAAATCACGGGATTGTTGTTCCAAGATTGATTAAGATGAAATTTCGAATCACACCTTGAGGACAAGGTGTGTTTTTGAGAGGGGGCTAATGATACGAATTGATGACATTACAAACTAGTTGAGGGGTATAAGAGTTAATAATAGAAGTTGGAAGTTTAGTGTTTATTTAGTTTCTTTTTATTCAGTACTTTCCTATTAATGTTTTCTTGCTTATTAAGATTACAGTTTAAATAGAGATATGAGTCGTATTATTTAGGGAGGGGGGATAAAACCGGTATGCAGACTTGGAACAACTTACATTAGGGTTTATTTTCTTTGTTTTTACATATCAATTAATAATAACAGTTGGATCCGTATCAGTATGTTAGGCATATAATCTGTTTACTAAAACTCATCCTAGTACGACCAAGTGTTGCTTTGGAGAGTGAAGTACAATGGCCTCTTACACTTATACAGTTGAAAATTATTACCCTTATATACGATAGTGAAGATAACGAAAGCATTTAGAGGGGCAAGAATGATGTCGTTTTGGGGATGGAATGGGCCAGGTGTGAGTGGGTTGGCCACACGAAGTCGTTTTGGGATCAAATATAAGTAATGTCGGATCCTATTTTAGTTAAATTCTGTACTTTCTAAGCGTTGGGCTTTTGGTTTGTTTGTATTAGAGGTTGATAATTTAATATGATTCTCTAAGGATTAAGTTCCAAGTAGAAAAAAACAATTTTCGGGTGCACTCAACTGTAGTTTTTAACAATTATAGGTGGATCAAAGGCGTGGACATGTGAAGTTTTATTAGGATGGTCAAGGTTTCATATCAAGAAATTCTAGCAGGCTAACGGTCAAAATCTATACTTGTAAGCATTTCCATAAACAATTAAGTAAGGAACAGTCTGTAGTCTGCACCACTGTATCAATTGGTATCGCAAAGTTAACTCGAGATGAGATCCCACTCCCTGCAACAAACTGTGCAAAGAATACACAATTAAATGTCTATTTTGACAAATAACCTTCAAGAACGATAAACAATCGAAATAGTTTGGACCAATATAAGTCAACCCTATACCTTTTCGAGTGAAAGTTGCAGTATTAACACCAATAACATGGTCGTGGGAATCAAGCAAGGGTCCACCCGAATTTCCTGCACAATACAGTTGCACCATTAAGCATTGTTATGGTGCATATTAGGCATTGTCAATTGTAGTACTTCAGTTCTTCGAGAAATTTCGTGTCGAAAGGGATCACTTGATTAGCACATTTTTTTATTTTTATGTCGCCGATAACATATAGTAATTTGTTTTACTAATTCGGTGTAATCATGAGTTTAAAAGTTAAGAGTTATAGAATTCCTAAAAAGTGTTGCACTTTTCCTAAACCCCGAGAACTAAACATAAAAAGTGAATTTCTCTTTGCATAATGTAAATGTAGATATCATGAGATGAGACCAAATAATACATAGGGTTTTAGCCGTACAATAGCAACGTACTTTCTTTAATGTTTCGTTTTGGTACATGAATTTTTTTTTTCCACTTAATGTAACGAACTTCCAAGTTTGTGTTAATTTGCACCATCAAACTTGTTTTACCGAACCAACTATATTTTTGTTCCATTTAACGACTGTTTGCAACGTTAGGCTTTTTAGCCAACGAATGTTTGCAACGTTAGTCCTTTATGCTAACGGCTGCTTATTTTTTTTTCTAATTATTTTTTAAATTTATATACGTTTTTATATACACATTTTTATACAAATATTTTTATACACGCATTTTTATACATATATTTTTATACACATTTTTATACATATTTGTATACACATATTTTTACACACGTTTTTATACACATTTTTATACACATATTTTTATACACATATTTTTATACACGTTTTCATACACATTTTTATACACGTTATTATACACACATTTTTATACACATTTTATATGTACATTTTTATACACATATTTATACACATATTTTTATACACGTTTTTATACATACATTTTATACACATTTTTATACATATTTTTATACACGTTTTTATACACGTGTATAAAAGTATGTGTAAAAATATTTGTATAAAAATGTGTATAAAAATATGTGCATAAATTCGTGTATACAAATGTGTATAAAAACGTGTAAAAAAAAAAAAAAACAGATTCACAAGTACATTTTTTTTAGAACGGTTATATTATTAACGAGCCTAGCAAGGAGCTAAGACTCAAGGAACAAAACAATTACAAAATGTTTTGTAATTGTAATTGTCCCTCCCTGAATTCGATCTTAGCGGTTTATCTAACAAGGACACCGCCCCCCCCCCCCCCAAAGCCCAGAATGTTTTGACGTGTGCCCTGTTTAGTGAAATTGTCAAGAGTCTGGGAGTGAGCTTTGATTTATCCCCTCGCCAAAAAGCAGTAGTTGAATGTCTCCGAGCTCCCCGTGCTCAGAATTTCTTGACCGTTAATATCCCCATTTGAAAGGACTAGCCAACATTATGTCGGCTTGGAAGTACCGGGACTATCCTTAAGTCGGCTTCACTACTGATCCCTCTGTTTCCAGTGATGAGCCTTGACCAGTTTGCCGCAAGGTTTGTTTGGATTTTATCTGGTGGCATTTGAGGTCCATTGCAAGGAGTTATTGGTTTTCAAATATAGGCATGAATTGGTTGGGGTTGTTATGTATGATGTTCTTAACGAGTGGTAATTTCTTCTTAGAAAGGAGGCCCCCGTGAACTTTCTGACAGATCCACTCGAAGGTGGGAGGGTCTACCTAGGTCTACCTTACGGCCAGCTGATATACTTGTGTTTGGGTGGGCCGGGGGGAAACATGCTTGTGTGGATCTTACTGGAGTGTCCCCTCTTGTTGGGCTCAGGGACAATGGATTTGTTGCAGGACAAGCTGCGTTGAAAGCGGAATCGAGCAAAGTTGCTAAACACGAGAAAGCTTGTTTAGAGAATCAACACGTGTTTATCCCTTTTGCTTTTGATACATTTGGTTTCCTAGCACCGGAAGCAGATGAGTTTTTGAATAGGGTTCAACGGGTTGTGCAAAGTAATTTTTCGACCCCTAAGACACAAAACTTTATTTTTAGTAGGATTGATTTTGCCATCCAAAAAGGGGTTGCGGCGCAGCTTGTTGCCCGTTTGTCCGCCATCTTATTGTAAACGTTGTTTTCTATAAATATAATATCTTATAAGTTTGATTACAAAAGTATAGTCAAATGGCATTTAAGCCAACCAACCGTATCTATTTTTCTCCTACCTCTAGCATTACACCAAAGAAACGCATAATGAACAATTAAAACAAAAAAAGTAGCCTTTGTTGGAACATTAGATGAGAAAATCAGCTTATTACGATAGTTTCATATAATCCACCAGTAAACGAGCATTGTACCTTCCCAATAGTCTTTCATCTCCCGCCTAATCTTCAACTCTCCTAACCAATTAACAAAATTAACAAAAATATTTTTCGTTAGTAAAAGTCAGCCACCATACATCATTAAGGACGGACGGTGCAAATTTTTTTCATTAAATGCTAACATGTGTCTAACAGGAATGACATTTTCTTCATTTTGCTTGTAACACACGTTAAACAAACGTCAACGTTTAACAGGAAAAAACTTGCACCGTTCGTCCTCAAAGATGTAAGATGGCTAACTTTTTATAATGGATAGATAATTTTGTACCAATTTATAGGCCACAAATATGATGTATTTTTTTTTTGTCAAACCACAATAATGTATATTAAAAACTTTACTCTACAACCAGTTATTAAGATTTCAAGTTATAACAACTAGATTTACAAGTTACTTGAAGACATATAAGAAAAATGTAGTAGTAATTAGTAAGATGTGGATTAGTTGAGTTGAGACATTTGATGTGGTTTTGGTTATGTATATGGGTTTGTTCCCTCCACATGATCCCGTTCTTTTAATAAACCAATATCTCAATCTATTTCATATTCTATTGGTTGTTAACTTGTTATAATTTTTTTTTTAACGGCAAAGATGGAATATATAAAAAAAGAGACTAGCAAGACGCTAGAAACTTAAAGTACAATAGAGTCAACAAAAAGAAATACATAACATCAAAAAATGATAAAATCCCGAGACTTTAACTGCGAGGGAATCAAAAGGGATGAAAAAACTTTTGACACGAAGGCCGACGGATCGGTTTTCACTTCGGCAAAAGAAAAACCCCCCATCCCGGAGGCCGAGCCACCGGTTTTCACTTCGGGATGGATTTTGATGAAACCCCAAACAAGTCCCGAGAGAAGGATGAAAAGAAGAACCATCCTCAAAACCGACGAAGATGCCAAACGAAAAAACCTTGGCGTACAGGTACGCCAACCCAGCGAACTTGAACGCCAGCTTCAGGAAAAAACCAAAAGCAGCTCTAACCATTGCCATTACGCGTGATCGAAAGGGGATACATAAGCCAGTCATTCCAAGATAACTTCATATGGTCCCTATTGTGAAGCCACGAAAATGAAGAGAAACGAACATTATCGAATAGATCACTTTTCCTCAACGGTTGAGAGTTAAACGTGACGCTATTTCGGTATCTCCAAAGCCACCAAAGAACCGAAGTAGTAATAACATAGAACCTGTGTTTTTTCTCTTTAGAAGCATGCCAAGAGATGATCCAATCATTGAAAGAATCCCAAGAAGAAGCTTGAAAAAGAGGAATATCACACCATCTAAAAACGAGCTTCCACATATCGGTAGCAATGTCGCATTCGAAGAAAACATGATTAGCAGATTCAACATTGGCATTGCAAGAAGGACAAGAGATGGCCGGAATATCCATACCACGCGAAGAGAGATTCAATCTATGAGGGAGTCGGTCCAAGGAAAGCCTCCACATAAACACATTGACCTTCCGGGGGATAGATTTATCCCAAGTAGTAGCATGAGCAAGAGTGGGAAGGATATTTTGGTCAATCCTATAACGAGCATCCTTAACGGTAAAAGTACCATTAGGACCAAGACTCCAAGTACAAGTATCTTCATTGACATCAATATTTAGTTGACCGATCTCATTTAACATGTCACATAAATAGGCAAGATTTCTAACACCAAGATTGGTCCGAGACCAATTCCAAGACCATTGCCCATTATTAATACGGTCAATGATAAGACAATCTTTGTCTTGATCAAGATGATAGAGCCGATTGTACCTTGTAAAAAGAGGAGTCTCGCCTACCCAAATATCTTTCCAAAATCGAATACGAGTGCCACAACCTGCTTTAAAACGAAAAGTGTTAGATAAGATAATACCTTTCGAGTGGAGAAAATTGGAGGTTCCAACAATGTTAGCCCAAATGCCCTTGAAGCTACAACCATTTGTATCGAAACCTCCTTCTTGACCATGATAAGCTTTGATGACCTGAACCCAAAGGGCGTTTGGGGAAGAAAGCAACCTCCAACGCCATTTTTGAAGAAGAGCAAGGTTGAAAGCTTTAAGACTGCCAATGTTTAACCCTCCTTTATCGAAAGAATTAAGAATAATTGGCCATTTGACCCAAGCCATTTTGTTTTTATCTTTATTACCACCCCAAAAAAAATTAGCCCGAATTCTTTCCAGGTCTTGAAGGACCGATTCGGGTGCTCTGAAAATCGATAGATAGTAGATACCAAGACTACCAAGCACAGACTTGATAAGAGTCAGACGACCCCCAATCGACAGAAGATTAGCTTTCCAAGAGGAAAGCCTCATATGAAAACGATCAACAAGCGTCTTCCAGCTAGCAATAGACTTCATATTGGAACCAATGGGGAGACCAAGGTAATTGAAAGGGATATCACCTGCAATACAACCAGCATTGCTAGCCATACTTAAAACTTCATCTTTATTAACCCCAATACCATAAATATTAGACTTGTGAATATTAATCTTGAGACCCGAGGCTAGATAGAAAACATGGAGAACACGAATGATATTATCCATGTCTTTAGCATTCCAATCCGTAGTAATGATCACATCATCTGCATAGAAAAGATGGGAAACATTGATAGTAGAATTCTTAATATTAACACCAGTAATCAAACCATTTCCCACTGCTTCCTCAAAAGCATTATGGAGACCTTCCATAACCAAGATGAAAAGGAAAGGAGATAGAGGATCTCCTTGCCTAAGACCACGCTTAATGGAAAACTCAGACGTAGGGCTACCATTAATAAGAATAGAAGCTCTCGAAGAATTGAGACAAGCTTTAATCCAAGAGCACCATTTATTACCAAATCCAAAACTGTCGAGAATGTGAATCAAGTAATTCCAGCTTATGGAATCAAAAGCCTTTTCAAAGTCCACTTTAAAAATGAGGAGCTTCTTTTTTCGTTTTTTATACCACTCAATGATTTCGCTTAGAATAACGGGGCCATCAAGAATTTGACGACCAGCAATAAACGCCGACTGTTCCTTGCTAACAATCTTGTCAATCACTTTAGATAAACGGTTAGCTAAAATCTTGGCAATGATCTTATAGTGTATACCAATAAGCGAAATAGGGCGAAAGTCAGTGATTAAGGTAGGGTTGTTGACCTTTGGGATAAGGGTGAAAAACGAAGAATTAGCACCATTAGGCATAACACAAGAAGCAAAGAATAAGTTAACAAAATCATATAGATCCTTCTGAATAGTGCCCCAATACTTCTTCACAAACGCAAAAGAGTAACCATCCGGGCCCGGAGCTTTACTACTTCCACAATCCCAAACGGCTTCCTTAATTTCCTCAAGGGTAACCTGTCTTTCAAGAGTTTCTCGATCCATGCAATTAAGGGAATGAGAATGAGGAAGGTTAGAGAACATAACCTGTGAATCTTGAGCTTGGAATTTCCTTTTATAGAATTGAAGGAAGGCATCCTTGATCAAACAAGGGTTCGTGATCCAATTTCCTTCAACCATAATCCCATTGATCATCTGATTCCGCCTTTTTTGGTTGATGAGCCCATGGAAGAATTTGGAATTTTCATCCCCTTCTATATCCCATTTGACATGAGCTTTTTGAATAATATCCATTGAAGCAAACTTATCGATCTTTTCAATTTCTTGAAGAAGGATGAGGCGGTGATCATTGTCGGAAGGCATAGCGGATCCCTCATCAATCCTTTTCTCAATTGAATTAATTTCCTCAAGAGCCACGGTTTTTCTGTTTCTTTCCAACGTCTTGATGTTGTTGCTCCATTGTTTGATCTTATCCTTGAGGCGGCGAAACTTTTCATGACATTTGAGATTAGAATCAAGCAATTCCCATTCCTCTTTAATGAGGTTATCAAAACCATCTCTCAGAAGCCATGAGTTATACAATTTGAACGGAGTGGGACCAAAATCAGTTTTGTCAATATGAAGAAGGATAGGGTTATGATCAGACCATAACCTATCGAGAGCAGTAATCCGAACATCTGGGAGCCGAATAGTCACATCTTCTGAAATAAGGAAGCGATCAAGTTTACTAAGCTTAGTACCTGCTTTATTCATCCAAGTAAAAGAGCGACCACCAATAGGAAGATCGACTAAACCTGTTAAACACAAGACTGGTGTGTCCAATCGGGCTGCTGATGCCTTAAGTAGGAGGAGTAATCTGCTTGTTTCTATGCAAGTTGATGTGCCCGGGCTGGACGTAATTTGTGAGCAGTTAACTTTGGACCCATACTTTTCTAATGTTTTGCAGGGTGTGCAATCAGGGGAATACCCAGATTTTA
Organism: Tanacetum coccineum; assembly: GCA_026074375.1. Classification (NCBI taxonomy): domain Eukaryota; kingdom Viridiplantae; phylum Streptophyta; class Magnoliopsida; order Asterales; family Asteraceae; genus Tanacetum; species Tanacetum coccineum. The sequence goes on from BQNB010010032.1 coordinate 81,826, forward strand.
ATATTCATGATGGCTTTTCTTTATCAAAGGGAATCAACTAGTATTCCTTATACAGTCTCGCTTGAAAATAATTAAGGAGTTACAGTGAAGGACATGTATGTCGCGATCGCACCTTAAAGTAGTACAGGCTTCTTAATATCTAGCCCACTATGAGGAAAGAATGGATCGTTATGTTAAGAGGTGTCGTATATCCAAGAGTTTCAAAGGGACAGCTACTTAATGCAGTCTCTATATCCTTTGCCAGTTCTTGCAGCCATGGGTTGATATCAGCATGGATTTTTTGTGTGGGATTACCTCGTTACTCAAAAAGGTAAATGATTCATCTTTTTGTTGTTGATCGTTTTTTCTAAGATGGGCACTTTATACCTGCAAAAGACTACAGATGCATTTAATGTGGCCCAACATTTCATTAGGGATGTTGTCATCGTTTACATGGTTTACTTCTCTATTGTTTCTGATCGAGACACTCGGTTTCTGAGTCACTTTTGGCGTAGCTTGTGGAAGATGGTGAACACTCAACTCAATTTTAGTAGTGCTTATCACCCTTAAACTGATGGGCAAACTGAAGTTGTTAACCGATCACTTGTAATCTTATAAGGTGTTTGGTAGGGTGACCATGTGAAAGCATAGGATCAAAGTATGCCCAGGCTGAGTTTGCTCATAATCATGCTATCAATCGAAGCACCGGGTTTAGTCCATTTCAGGTGGTTTATTCTGCTCAACCACGTGGACCTCTTGATTTAATGACTCTCCCTGTTTCTGGTTCTGTTCCCAAGAAAGTGGCGATATTCGTTGAAGGTGCATAAGTCATAAAGCTGTTCGTGATAACTTGGTTCGAGCCTAACTCCAAGTACAAGCAGGGATGCAATCAAAAGCGGCGACAGGTAGATTTTGAAGTGGGTGACTTTGTGTAGGCTGTTTTAACTAAGGATTGTTTCCCAGTTGGTGAGTATAATAAATTATCAACTAAGAAGATTGGCCCGCTAGAAATTATCGAGAAAATTGACTCCAATGCTTACCGTTTGAAGTTACCAAGCCATATTCGTTGTTTTGATGTCTTTAATGTGAAGCACTTGTTTCCTTATCACGGTGATTCATCTGATGATGATTCCTGATGTGAATCCAGGGCGAATTTGTCTATCCAGGGGGAGAATGATGCAGGCCCTAGTATTGAAAAAAAAAGAACGGGTATTTTATTTCTGGAAGCCCAAGATCGTGTAAGAAGCTTTTTTTAAAAGGTCACAACTTGGGCTCAGATGATCCGTTTCAGGCCCAAGACCAGCCGTTTCGAAGCTTGGAACGAGGAGATCGCCGTGGTAACCTAACGTAGTTGGGTTACGGGAGATCGCCGTGGTAACCTAACTTTCGGCCCGTTTGTCTTTTAGGGCCCGTTTCAGTTTCATTTTCCTATTTAAGTATTGTACTAAGCATCTGGCTATTCAGTTCCAAAATATATGAAAAGTTCATTTTTGGCAGTTTTGTCAAGAATTTGCCTAACTATCGGTATTCCTCTCGAATCAACGATAATTAGAAGAATTGTTTCTGGGTATTCGTAGAATCAACAGATCCAATTAGTTATCCTGTTTAACACACTACATCAATATGGGTTTGTTCCCTCCACATGATCCCGTTCTTTTAATAAACCAATATCTCAATCTATTTCATATTCTATTGGTTGTTAACTTTTTATAATTAGTTTTTGTTTTAAGCCTTTAACCAATATGAAATTGTGTTAGATACGTTTGAATTAGCTTCTAGTCATCAACTAGTACCATGTTACATAGGACGACTTATGATTGATAAATTTTGTTAAGATGTAGAAAGTTAGTGTACTTGAGAATCTGAAAAGTAAAAAAGATACAACCTCTAAAATACAAAACAACGTACATATGGTTTGACATGCATCGGGTGAAACATAAGGACACGATGTTTCAATGACAAGTATATCACCTTATGTCACACACAAGAACTATATATGAAAACATGTACAAACACTACATATGCAATGTTATACATGCATACATCCTAAAACCAATATAATCACGCACTTTGCTACTATGTGGAACTCAATAATTCATTTCGGCAAGGGTTCATCTCTTAATCAATCATTTTCACATCAACAACCCATTGTACTGCATTATAGTTATATTTACCCTAATATTATCGAATCGCATTCCTTATTATTTACCTATGTTACACTTAAATGTAAGAGTACCACAACACATTATAGCGATCAAAAAATCATATCTCCAGGAGCATTCAAATTTACATAAACTATATTTTATGATTCACGGAGTACGTATTACATATTTACATATAAAAAAGATAAATGACATCATAAAAGAAGACTTTTAATTCTTAATAGTAAAAAGTACAATTCCTTAAAAACTGTAGCACCTAAAAAGTTGTTGTATAATACAACTTTAAATATTAAAATGGATTAAGTTATTTGTAAGCCATTTGTACACACCTCTTACTTTTTTCGGTTTGTTTATTTATTTTATTTTTTTTAATTTATAATTTTGTTTATATTACAAAATGGTGAAATGGAAAACACGGAATGAAAATTATAAAGTTTAACAAGTCAAAAATATTAAACTGTCAAAAAACACGAAACATAAACTAACAAAACATTGTGTTGTAATGTGAACAAGGGAACAAAAGGACAAAAAAAATACAAAAGATATATTTTTTGTTGGACTTGTGGGTTTTCATTAACAAATGTATATTATATATATCCCACTAAATGAGTGAATGAAGTGAATGTTTAATTAAAAATGGATATTCGCGACAGTATTAGTGACAGTTATTCTGTCACAAAACAGTTGCTAGTATTATTATCGAAAAGACGCAGCAATTCAGAAAGGTAGCGGTTAAATGTGTTAAAATGGTGTATTTGGCTGAACTATCGCAACTATTTAAAACGTTTTAGATTAGTGACGATTTTTCTGTCACTAAACCGTCGCTAAACCATCACTAATATCAGTTTTTGTGAACCATTGTGACTATTTGAATGGTCACGAGTTTCCCTATAAATATGGCCATCCTTTTGCGTTTTTTGATGATCCAAAAACACTCAATTCAATATATACAAAATACATACGCTTGATGTTCATGTGAACTTTGTGTACGCTGCCTAAAGTTCTATTATTTGAGGTCGAATCCTGGGAATAAATTAGTCTCGAATCTCACTAGCGTTGATAGTGGGGGCTAATATTCTTTAAGGATAGTGATTATCACGTCCTCAATTTCGCTTATATTATTAGTAGAAATCTTTCATATTCTA
>BQNB010010033.1:0-68569 GCA_026074375.1 Tanacetum coccineum
GTATAAATTTTGGTTAGGTTTGACAAGGATATTTAATCTATCAGAATAAGTACCTTATAAAAATATCATTACAAGTTTTATGATTGATATAAATATGTTGTAAGGAAAGTCTCTTGATAGTTTAAACATCAAAGGAGAAAGTGTAGGCGCATGGGTATATCTGTATGAGGGTTTCAAATATTTAAAGGCAGAGTCTAGTTTTTGATGTCTGTAAGGTTTGGCGATTAATATCAGACGAGGCTAATGAATGTAAGTATTCAACTTACTTAGGAAGCACGAGGATGTATCATGACTCAACTCACCATAAGCAAATGATGCGGATAAGGTGTAACCGAATGGATCTAACTACGACTTAATAAATAGACGTGCCGCAGAACGAGAAATGATAATAATAGCAAAACGTTGCACACAACGTTTAATAACGAAATGTACAACCATATATGTTTGTGCTTAGTTTAGTCAACAAAATGTGTTTTTACGAACTTATTAAGTTTATGAAGATGTTACAACGTTCTTACGAAAAGTTACTATTTATAGAAAGTTTCCATTGTAGGAAGGTTTTTAGTTTCGGGACGTTAATAGTATCCCCTAATTTAATCGTTTCCATATTTCCAAAAACGAACTAGTGAAACCCTATCATTTAACCAAAATCCTTAGCTCGCTAAATATGTATATAAAATTTGCTATATTTAGAAACGACCAACGGCAACGACTTATCATTTTTTTTGAAAATTCATAAACCTTCGTTTTTGTATTAAGAAGCTCCACGAATATATTCAAAGACTTTCGACACTTAATAAACCTTTTGAAATATTTTTAAACGTCCGTTTTACCCTCAGTTAAAACTCGGACCAACAACTATATTTTTATAATTCACCCATGGACTTGACCATACAACTATATTCTTATAAATCACCCATGGACTTGATCATAACGCCGCCATAATTTCCAAACTATCCAAAATTCTTTTACACCAAAACTAATCAACCAAATCCACTATAATACTAGCCTATCCTCATCGCCATCTTTGTTGCAACTCACAAAATCTCCAATCCTGTCAACCAAGAACAATATTAATCCAAAATCACCATATAATCTTCATTAAAATATTATTCATTTTAATCATTTGAAAATAATGCACCAAACATATGAGTCTATTACCAATAAGTAAAAGTATAAGTATACATAAAACAAATAACTATAACAAACGAATGATGGGTTGGTTCGAGTGGGATATTTTGAGAAACAACATCCTCATAATAAAGGTCAACGAATGGGAGGAGCTCGCGGGAGAGCTTATGCGATAGACAGTGGAATATTGCACGTAGTTGTTAGTTCGATGATGAATCCAATTCATTAGCCAAGAGTGCACATGTCGGTTAGCTACACAAACAGTTGTGATCGTAAGAATTGAAACGGAAAAAGTATTAATATTAAGATGAGATAGGGTTGTATCAAGTGAGGCCCAAGATCTATGCCTGAGTGGTAAGCACATATCTTGTGTTCCTAGATTTTCTTTTTAAACAGATTCCGTGTGATTATCGGGTTCGAGTTCATACTCATGTCATATTGGTAGTGTTACCAAATCTTAAAAGTAAGCACTATTTCTCCAAATTCTAGGTCGTGTGTCGTGTAGTTCTTCTCATGAACTTTCAGTTGGTGGTAGCTAGTCCTTAGGTCAATTTTCGAGTAGATGCTACATCCTCGTAGTTGATCGAAAAGATCGTCTATACTAGGTAACGGGTAACGGTTAGCTTGTTATATTTTTGGTAATTCTTGTACATCCTGAAGGATCCATCAGAGGTTTTGTCGGTACGAGAATCTCATAATTCGCGTGTTTCTATCTTACTAAAAGGTAAGTATATTGAAGAAAATCTTCTAGTTCTATTGGTTATAATGCCAATTATGTGTTCTTGTGTGTATGTTTATTAATTCTGGAAACATTTACTACCGTAATTTCCATGAACTATATGGAGCATGATTATGGGTTTTTTCATCTCGGCCAAGGTTGTGATGTTTACCCTATGACTAACGGTTTTCTTAAGAAAAGCTACTTAGTTTTGACGCTTACGAATGCGAATCTAAGTTTGACCAACACGACTCATAATATAGCATGCGCAAAAATTTAATCAAACAGAGTACATATAATCTCGTTAACAATGTAGAGGAAGGGAAGAAAATAGAGATGGAACGTAAGGGTAATTTGAAAAAAAAATTATGGTGACTACTTCGAGCATAACATGGTCCTTCCTGAATTATACATAGGTGATCAGGCTATGCATAATTTAGGAACTAACAATAAATGTCATTTTGTCCAGCTAAAGTTTTGTTTAAAAAAATCTTATACTGTATAAACGATATAGTTTATAAGGTAGCAAAACAGTTCGTGGTAATGAAAACAAGGTAGTTTATATAACGACACAAGATATTTTGTAAGATAACGGGAAATGTTTTATGAGGTGATAATCAAAGTAGTTTACGAGAAAGTTACGTGACGGTTTATAAGTAATGTAATAATGGTTTACGAGTGACAATCCAACATTTATAAAGTGGCAAATAATGGTCTTATAAAAGACACAGAAGTAGTTCGTAAAATAATTAATGACATGTTCATAAAATGTCATGGCGAATCTTAGTTTATATGACACGAAAACGATTCATGAGGTGTACAAGAAATACGTTTGTAAGATGGCTGCCCCAAAGTTATAATTTGTATAATATGGTAGTAAATGTAGTTTATAATCTAACTTTATAAAATAGAGTCTATAAGATGGAACACGAGTTAGTTCATTAATTAATAGTCTTCAGATAGTTATGAATTTTGGTAATATTAGGATAATTATAAATGTTGACAAACCGCGTTTATGGAATGATATCAAAAATACTTTGTATAGGTGATAAAATAAACAAGAAGCTTGATCACCAACGGTTTGTAAACCTTGTGGTGGTTAAAATAGGTTATAACAGCGCGACAAGCCAACTTTTGTTTATAAGACGACATAAAACTAGTTCATAGTATTACCATCCCAGTAGTTTATAACAGTAGATAGTTTACTAATAAAAGTGAAATGGGTTGTAAGACGGTAACAGACTCAAGGAGTAGCTTACATACATTTACTAGAGAATTGAAGTGTAACTGACAAAATCATCATGACACAAATTGAACAAAGGATTTAGGAAAATCCACACAATACACAAACCGTAATGAATGGTTCGACTATCTCTTTTGTCGATAGGTGTTTATCTGGTTTGAGGGGGGTTGCATTACCTATTGGATAAACTCGTACAAGTTGGGACCGCTCTAGGACCCAATAACAGTAACCATAACAATAATAACTATAACAAACGGTGATGGGATACGGGAAGTGAGGACGTTTCGAGAAACAATATCCCCAGAATAAAGTTCAACAAATGGGAGGAGCTCGCGGGAGAGCTTATGTGATAGGCGGTGGAATATTGCACTTGATCGTTAGTTCGAGGATGAATCAAATTCACTAGCTCAAGAGTACACAGGTCGGTTAGCTCCACAAACAGTTCGTGATCGCAAGGATTTGTAACGGCAAAAGTAATAACTTAAGAATGGGATAAGGTAGTTCAAGTGAGGCCTTAAAATTCTGCTGAGTGGCAAGACACTATTGTGCTTCTAGACCTTTTTAACGGATTTCGGTGATTATCGGGTTCGAGTTCATACTCGTGTCATATTGGATACCATTAAGCCCACTCATTTATAATTTATTATTTGCATAAAGAAGCGTCCCAATTTATGTAAATAATGAATTGATAAACTTATGGTTCGGTGATTTACAATTTCTTTATTTAACTGAAGAGGCGTCCCAATCCTTTTAAATAAAGAGATTATAAATCATCCTACTTAATAATTTCTGATGTAACACGCGTACACACAAAGTTTTCAAGGTGGTGAATGACATAACGATGCCGATGCTCTAATGAGTATGGAACGAGTATTTAAAACTCGTCTTCGGAGACGGGGAGTAAAACAATCAGGGAAGATCGACATAGTGTTCAAGATAGTTAATGAGTACTCGGTTAGAGTAAATAAGGTAAAAGGTCATTATGAACGAGTCAGCATAGCAATTATCATATCAATCCTCCTATTACAAGTCCCGCCCATACAAGACTTGTAATACTTTGATTCATACATAATTTAGGATTCACACATAATTTCCATTTAAACCCAAAACTATGACGGGTTTTCGCGTAAAACAAGTATGTATAATGGTTGTGAAAATAAGTTAGAAACCATTGCAATCGCTCACAAAATATGTCATAGAAAAGTTTAGATATATATTAGACAACTTCCATATACGAAATCAGGGAATATACGAAGGCAAACTGTAAACCGCAAAGAAAGGATAAGCCGCAAAGAAAAATACACGCAGGAGCAGAAGTAAACCCCATATCACAACATGCTCAAGGAAAAATGTTCTCGAGGTAATGGCATAGCAAAAACACGTATATGTGCACACGTAAAAGCACGTAAGATATCAACATAATGGTTATAAGACCAGACTCCCTAATATCGACCTGTTCACCTATACCTGGCTCTGATACCAATCTGTCCACACCCCCAAATGGGCCCCACCCCTGGACGAAAACGTTGTCCGTAGGGCTGACTTCTCATCCATATTTCGAATGCAAGGCACGAGAGAACGACCACCTAAGGGCACGTTTTGAAAATCATAACTCTTGCAAGACGTATTCAAAATACTAAGATTTTTACAAGATTAAAAGAATTTAAACATTTGCAAAGCGTAAGAAAAATGTAGCGTAAAGCATAATTTGGTTTTTCAAATTGACAACAGTTTTAAAGAGATATAAAGTCTTAATTAATAGAAATCATATTGGCACGCAGACTCCACATAGCACTTAAGAAGTCCAAAACATAAATCACCTGAGAAAAAAACAATGCTAAAACGTCATCATTAAAGTTGAGTGAATTCCAATAGGTTTAAGAAAACATTTAGAGGATAAAAACGTTCGTGAATACACGCTTCACTCAAAGTATTATGAAAAGATGTTTAGACATTGAAATGTTCAAACAAATTTTGAAGACCACATAGAGTTTCAAAACGTAATGTGACAATCTTAGCAGTATAAACGATCTTCACATGACAAAACACATTAGCACTATTTAAACAAATACAATATCACATGAAAAAGATTTACTGTATGCTCAATAGCTCATGACTCGAAGCTCAATTTAAAAGATATGCATTTATATGCCAAATAGAATTCCTCGCCCTAAAAGTATCTGACCAAAGATCACCTATCGACAAACCGACATGGTAAATAGTCCTTTTTGTTGGGAAACCTCCAAAACTAGTAAGCGCTACTTACCCGAATAGGGATAATCAGTCCCAATAGATCTATTTATAACACTCACGCTCACTTAACCAGTACGGTCGGTTAAGAAATTAACGGTTCATGATAGTTCGGGCATTGAGTAGTTTATTCGTAACTTAGGCAACACGTAACAGGGAAAGTAGATCAAAATACTTGTGTCCATAGTAAAATCAACCAATACTTTAAGTAATTTCATCCATAAGTAAACAAAGTGTGATATCAATCATGTAATCGAGTTTGCAAACGAACATTTATAAAAGCTTGAAATCATTATAGTAAACAAGTTTGTAAACGAGCATGTTCTCACCCCAAAATAGTAAAGTAAAAGTTGTAAAACGTGAGGCTATAAACTCACCTTGATGTTGTAGAACAATAGCGAGAAATCAAATAATAAGCAAATCGCAGACGAAAAACGAAACGGCTTGACCAAAAAGATGCAGCTTAACTTAACGGCTAATACCCACTAGCTTAGGACGACGAATTTGGGTTTTCCGATGGATGAGCACATCAACGCGACATGTTGATAAAGGATTGATGTTGATAAGGATTGAGGTTTCAAGTAGTAAAGTTTTGGGTGGGGTTGGTTAAATAAAATAAATCGCAAAGTAAACAAAAATATGTAACAAATTCTGGTATATATTACTTAATAAAAGGGAAAACAATTATATAATTCATATGGTGAATTATATAATAAAGACAAACAACCAAAAGAATAAGTCGCAATATATAATACTTTACAAGTATTATATAAGAAACATGAGAAAAATAATTGAAATAAAATGATTTGACACGTATTCGAAAATCACTAATTAAATAAATAGAAAGTTCTTGCCTAAAAGTAATCGTACGTTTCAGGTTTACAATTTATGTTAAACGATGTTTGTAAAGTTTCTACAAAAGTTATGTTTTATCTTCTAGTCGAAAATATATAAAATAATATTTTATAAATTAGTATTTCATTTTCTTGACGGTTTTTAGCTAAAATAGTTGCCTCATTTGTAAAAGTATAGTTGTTATTTGTTTGTCGGGTTATGATATGATTATAAAAAAATATCTTTAAACTATAACTTAGTCCTTTTTATCGGTTTCCAAAGATAATAGAAGTTTTAACGAAAAATACTAAGTATAGGAGTTTATAGAAATTTCGGCATGACCTATTCGTTTATAAGACGTTTCCCACTTTTATAAAAATTCAATGTTTTCCACTTTAAATACAAATCCGTGGTTGCAATATACGCGCAGTGTTTTAAATATATACATTATAAACGAAATCAAAAGGTAATAAAATAAGTAAAACCAACACACCCTAACTGCTTAAACCAAACACTCCCTAACTGTTGTAAAACGCAGAACCAAACACTCCCTTACTGCTTAAACCAAACGCTCCTAATCTGCTGTTAAACTCAAATCCAAACGCACCCTAAGGGTGGTTAAACCCAGATCTAAACGCACTCGTTATGGGCTGTTAAATCCAAAACCAAACACCCCTACTGTTGTTTAAACTCATAAACAAACACCCCTTTGGGGCTGTTAACCCCAAAACTAAACGCACCCGAAAGCTGTAAAACCAAATACACCCTATTCGATTTTTCTGCTACCTCAAACGCACTCTTAATGGGTTTTAACCACAGAAACAAACACCCCTAGGGCTGTTACTACAGCCAAACGCACCCGTTGTGGTTAAAAAGGAAAACCAAACGCACCATTTGGTGTTTTTAAGAAAACACAAACCACCAATTGGGTGTTTTTAAGAAAACCAAACGAATCATTTACATTGTTTTACAACCCTGTGCAGGGTGGGAGATGGTGTGAGGAGGTCTAATTAGGGGTGCTAGCGTTGGGTGATGATAATGGTGGCACACCGACGTGGCGGTGGCAGTATCTCCGTGGTGGAGAGGTGGTGGAATTCATAAGAGGTGGGAGGTCACGGTTGGTTGATGAGGAGACGTTTCGATGGTAGGCTGTGAGTGGTTGGTAGTGATGGGACGGGAGGTGGTTGTTGGCTTGGCTGCCGTGGTGGTGTGGCAGCGGGGGTAATGACGGTGGCGTAGTGATGAAGGTGTAGATGGTGGTGTGGTCGATGTGGTGAGATGATTTAGGCGGCGTGGGTGGCCGGAATCCGGCCTGAAAAATAGGAGGAGGCGCCGGAAAATATAAGAGATGAAGGGAGAGATATGTGTGAGGTGGGGGCTAGTTATAGAAGAAGAACCCCCCCCTAAATTGTGATTCTATATATACCAAAAACTTTAAAAACAAAGTGAAAAGTGGATAGAACTTTAGGGATTAATATTGGTTCGGGACTCGTTTAGGTTAGTTAACGTTTGATTTATGACACGAAAATTACGCCATTGCGTTCCAAATTATTTTACCCCCACAAAAAGATTATCTACGATACCTATATTTCAGAAATGTTATATAAAGTCATTTAAAATATTTATTATTCATTTGTATAGTCACCGGGTATCACGGGCAAGTTTTGATCGTAAAAATAAAACATTGACTAAATATTTCGCGTTTTTAAATAAATGTTTTTGAATAAAATTTTAAATAAATTATTAAATACCTTATTTAGTAAAAAGTGATAATTAAATTCAATTTAATTATTTTTGCGTCGGTACAACAAGCGATGTGTTTCAATAACTTTGCGAGCTATTTTAGTCAGTCTCTGCTTGGTTTCGGGTCTCGAGTAAAACTAAAAAGTTGTCCGGAATGACGTTTTATGTCAAACACTAGTATACCCCATAATTAATAACTCATTTTGGCGGGTCGTTTTTGATAAGTCAACTTAGGAATAACATATATCTTCTCGTTTTCAAGTCAAATAAGTTTGAAAAATAAAATAAATTTGTAAATGAGAGATAATAATAATAATTATGATTTATTATTTAAATACGTTTCAAAAATTTACCGGCTACGCGGTATAACCGTTTTTTATGTGAACGTAAAATCACAAACACCAAAAAGTCCAAGTCGAACAAAAAAGTCAAGGGGTAAAATAGTGAATTTAAAATTCAAAAAGTTCGGGGTTGTGACACGTAACCCCTGAAATCACTAAAATAAACCACATGCATTAAATGCTCAAAGTCAAATTATACAGGAAAACCTAACTCACTTTCGTAGGAATCACGGTTGCATTTAGCGTATGCAACAAGCCTTTTAAACCACTTGGTGGCCCAAGTGGGCGAGTGAAGTCTCGTGAGTGTTTCTAGAGAACGCACCCACAAAGTTCATTAAATTATACTTGGTTTTGTAAAAATTTTGAACATAAGTAAGGTTTTCAGCAAGGAGTTATAGCGTAACCATGAGTTGAGTTACACCATAATCATGTGATAAAAATAAATTTTAAAAATGTTAGATCCAAGATCTGGACTCAACTAGGGTAATATAACAATGATTGATAAGCACAGCGAAATATAAAGAACAAGAACACAATCATTTTACTAATAAGGTTTTCTTTATTTAAACACAATAAAGAACTAACTACTACTATCTACACTACACACCCATGATGCGTTCTCAAGACTCTCATTGTGAAGTCTGCTATGAATGGATTGGATTGTAACCTAGACGCCTATCCACTTATATAGTATGAGGATGGTTTTACAATCCCAAGCTTATAACAAAGCAACTATTACATATTTGCCCTTCATTGATTCCTTCTTTCTTCATATTCGTCTAATAGGTTTTGTAAATCTCTTCAAATCTGTATTCCCAAACATTCTTCCCCTATTTTATATTACAAAACATAAACCTGCATGAAGAAAAAACAAATGCTAAAACATGTCATCACAATAATAAGCTGCACGATCATGAATCTTCTTTCTTCTTCCCCCCCTTTTTGTAATCATCCAATAGGGTCTTTGTGCTACTTCGGAAACGCTTCCCCTCAGTGATGCATGTAGAATGTAAGTAATATAAACAATAATCTATCCCCCTTAAAAATATACAAACCATTCAGAATCTCGGACTTATTGGCCTTGGAAAATAGTAGGAAATCAAGAAACATCTAATGCAATAACATCCATCCTCTCTTATGTAGAATGTTGCCTCAGCCGGCGATCTAACCTCATCCTTTATTGCCCTACACAAAAAGGTGAACTTGTACACATAATTGATTAAAAGAAGCTAATGCATCCAAGCGCTTCAATACTTTTTCTGACTTCAAGTAGAGACAGTGCTACAAGACATGTTTTTTTATTAACACCTCGGTTAGGGTCATTGTCGCCCCATCTCTCAGTTAAACTCAACAAAACCGCCCATTGATCCATCTCAGATCAAATCATAACAATAATAATGTCAACACACAAACATTATTATGTTATGCAATAAACAGTTTGTAAACACCAAACCAAAACAATAAGAAGTAACCAAGCCATAACCATCACATCGTCCAAAATCCAAGTGCGTCTGAGGACCTATAATACTAGCAGCAGAAACCGTAAGCAGACCAGTAGGAACCACAAAGCCTACCAGCAGGAACCATGACCAACAATCAGCAGGAACATGATGAAACCAACAAGAACCAAGTGACCAGTAGGAATTACCGAGTGTGATCAGAACAAATGAATATGCTTACATGTACTCAGATTCAGCCCAGCAAGAAATAGGGGAAGAATATAATTCCTATAAATCTGGTACATTCCACAAATCACTCCATAAAGTCAAGAAGTAATTTTGGGAAAATATACAATCCCTAACAAATTCAGGGATTGTATATTAAAACATATCCTTTCCACAAACCATGACTTATCATCATAACTGCTTCCAAATCTGTGGAATTCAATAACCAATCTGCCAAGAATCACGTAGTCCCATGTACATACCCATATGGAACTATAGATCCAACCATATACCACCCAGACGCAACACATCATTCACGACCTACACGCATCTTTATAACCTGTTGCACTTTTTCTTTTATACCTGCGTTTTCTTTGTAACTACGACCACCTGCTGCTGTTATCACACGTACACCAGCAGACCCATAAAGTAGATAAACTAAAACAGCAGAAATAAACATATAACCACGTACAAATACGTTTTTTAAGTATCCATACACACGCCTTAAAAGTGTCACAAAAAAACATCGCAAAACTATCACAAAACACATCTCCTTCCTCCCATAATGCCCCTTTAGCCGACACATGAGTTATGTCACTGTTTTTGTCGCTAATCAAGTCACCTATCTGTTGCAAAACTGTCATAGATCTGTCCCATATCCATCAGCGACACTTTTTCTGTAGCAAAGTTGTCGCTAATTCATGGATCCTGCGTTTCGAACAAGAATGAAGCATAAATACCATCATGATCACGTCACAGATCAGATCATCAATTTAGAAGCCTTCATGTGTCATTACTGTTGCTGCCTTTAAACAAATTAGGGTTTGCATAAAAACCCTAATTGCCCAATACGCCTTTTTATTAAAAATAACAGAAAAATAATTTTACATGAAAACCTTATCAACCCTAGATCGAGAGCCACGAGGCTCTGATACCACATGTTAGATCCAAGATCTGGACTCAACTAGGGTAATATAACAATGATTGATAAGCACAGCGGAATATAAAGAACAAGAACACAATCATGTTACTAATAAGGTTTTCTTTATTAAACACAATAAAGAACTAACTACTACTACTACACTACACACGCTCTATGCGTTTCTTAGACTCTCATTGGAGAAGTCTGCTATGAATGGATGGATTGTAACCTAGACGCCTATCCTCTTTATATAGTAGAGGATGGTTACAAACCCTAGCTTACTAACAAAGCTAACTATTACATATTTGGTCCTTCATTGTTTCTTCTTTCTTTATTTCGTCTAATAGGTTTTGTAATCTTCAAATCTGTAATTCCCAACAAAAAATTTGATTAGATCCAGTTATGGCGTAACCATGGAGAACGTTACGTCGTGGCTACACTCGTTACGGCATAACTGGAGCTGTTACGCCGAAACAGCAACATCTTTACCACATGAACACGAACCGATGTGCCTCGAATTCTATCTCCTTGCTGTGAGAACCTAAAAAACTAAGTAAGGAACATACGAATCCAACTAAATTTATTAGTAAAAGATGAGTTGTCTCCCGACAAGCACTTTTATTTACTAACGAGTCTTTAAGTTAGACTCAAGATGAGGCTATGTCTCTCCTCGGGCACTTCCTTTGGCCTTCATTTCCTCTATTAACACTACTCTACCGTGGAAAAGTTTTTACTCTTACTCCTATTATTTCTCAATTTCCTAAGACTATAACTTTGTAAGTTATCATCTCCTTGGTCCAACGGTATACCTAGTTACCTCAACCTTCTCAACCAAGATCGGAGGTGGTTTCCTATAGGTCATGCCAAGCAATTTGCACTTTCTTTCTTTATAGGCATCGTCATCTAAGTCAATGAATCCATCGTACGATGCTGGCTCTAAATAATCAATAATTCCTTCCAAATCGTCCCCGTCTTTACTTTTTCCATTAAACTAATCATTATTTAATTTATCATGAACATCCCCTATTATTGCGTTTGCTTTATCTTCCCCGCATTCCTTCGGGTCCTCCATATTTTCCTCAATGTCATCTTCCTCATATCCAAACCTTTCTCTCCAATGATCCTTGAAGATTCTTTCGCTAGTCATCTCGCATACTTTTCCATACCTTATTTTCATCCAATCATTTAGGCTTAGTCCTTCCCAGGTTAGATCTAATCGCTCACTATCGTTTGTGCTTTCCCAATAACATTTTTTCTTATCATCAGGCGAGTCTCCCCCATCATACACGTCGCTATATGGGTCACAGAATGCCCAGTACCCGTGCCTACTTTTCTTTTCTTGTGAGATTGCCTTACACCAATGTACCTTAGGTTTCCTTTTAGGTGTGAGGTCTAGGTGTTGTTCCATATTTGCTTTAATACCATTTTTAAATATTTCTATGGTCCCCTTGCTCTGTCATCCTGTAGACTACCTCTTCATAAGATTCTTAAACATCTATGTTATAAGTAAAAATATCAGGATTGATAGCCAATAAGTGGTTAAATTTGCTGGACTCAGATTCATATAAGAATAAATCATAATCAATATTCACCAAATTATCATCCCCCGTGCTAATCTCGCTTCTTATTGTACAAACATATTTAAAAATTATGGTAGTAAATCTAGTTCTCATTTTGAATATAACCTTTTTTATTTCCTACTTCTAGAGAAATTAACTTCCTAACGATATCTACCTTAGCTGTTCGGTGCAAGCAATAGCCTTCCTAGATGATGGGCATCCTAAATCCTCAACCATGTCCAGAATGACAAAATCAACAGAAAGATGAACATATCAATTTTTACTAGTAAGTATTCTGACTATTTCTTTAGAAGTGCACTTTGTTTTATCAGCTCGTATCGATCACCGATGTTATTTCGGTTCAGATTTTCCTCCCATGCCTAAACGTTTGAACATAGAAAAGGGCATTACACTAATGCTTACCCCTAAATTCGCAAGATCATTGCTAACCGTAGTATTGTCAATGATGCATGGTAAGACAAAGCTTCCTGCGTCTTTTTCTTTAGGTGGAAGCTCGTTTTTAACACAACTGAGCATCAGGCATTCAATTTTACCATAGATAATTCTTCAATTTTTTTGTTGGAGATCAGTTCTTGTAAACGCCTGGTGTATTCGGGTGTTCTTCGAATAACTTTTACTAATGTAGTGTTTGACAGGCTTATTCTTATAATTTTAGAGGATTTTTATTTTCCCCCTTTTACGTGATCTTCAATAATGCCTAATGAGTATTAATTATATTTTAAAATATATTTTACCAAGTTTTAAATTTATAAAACTTGGACACCTAACCAGAGCAGCACTTAACGGGCCAGAGAACGCCGATCGGGGAATATACGAATGGTAAATCCGAGGATCGACCCAAGACTAAGATGTAATTAGTGTTTTAATTTGAAATGTCACGTTTATAAAACGGTGTTTGGTTTGAATTGAAAGGAATTAAAAATAACAATAAAATAAATAACTGAAAATAAAAGAGTAGGAGATATCAAGAGAGAAAATATGCTAACCTAGTTACTTTGAGTGCTTAGCCGCTCATGGTAACAAAAACACAACATGAAATAGAAGAAATCATAGATTGAAAACTCATAATTCTTACAGTATTCGTATTTGAACGATTAAATACAAAAAAGTAACTAAAGTGTGATCTCCCTTTGTCGCCTCTCCAATTGGCTGTGGAGAAAGTGATGTCGGAATAGCTTGAATAAGTGCTCTAATTTATAGGTATTGAACCTGATACTGCGCAGACCAACAAAAGGTGTTACGCCGTAACCATCATAACGACGGCATTCATATTTAAATAATTGTTACGGCATAACCAGATATGGTGTTAAGCGCCATAACCTCAAATAATGTCCATAAGTACGTGATCTTCATTCCATATTTGTGGATCTTCATGGTTACGGCGTAACTCGATAAGGTGTTACGCCGTAACTATAACTTTGTTAAGATTTCCTTCCAAATATATGGTTACGTCGTAACTAGATATCGTGTTACGCCGTAACCTTGTCCTTGATCTTCGTACTTTCATTAATTTATGTTACAGGTGAAAACCATTTTGGTGTTACGCCGAAACATACTTCATGAATGCTTACACTTTAAAGTTTTCCTTTCCCTTTATTTTCCTGTCACTTAAATTCCCTGTATTTACCTAAAACATACAAAATAATAGAAAATATCTCGTTTTTGAGAATTAGTGAACATTTGCAGGTAATATAAGGGGTATTTTGACACTAAAAAGTATTAAATATTTGATGTTATCAAATATCCCCCCACTTGACTTCTGCTTGCCCTCAAGTAGAATCTGTTAAAAAAAACACTTCAATGAAAAAGATTTCTCAAGAATAACTTCAAGAAATGAATTTATAAAAATCTTATGCTAGAAAATATCAAGCCAAACAACTCTTAAAAAGGGATAAAAAGATCACTTAGCTCTCCACTAGTCTAGTGTTTCATTTTTGGGGTGATCGCTCAATAGCACAGTCATAGCATGTATTCTATCATAAGCTTGGAAAGTACACAAATCTGCACCAGTTAGAATTAGGGTCTAAATAATTCTCAAAGGCAACAAGGGTAATATGGTTTTAAAGGGTGATAAAGGGGTTAGGATAGCTCTGAGTCTATTTGTGGTGTTTATTTATGATAGTTAAAGTTTTACCACATTTATAATTTGCCGACTTAACCAAAAAACCTTTAACGGCAGTTTCCACGATCGGTAGTAGAATTCGTGGTAAGTAGGTGTCGAACACTTGAAGCGAGATAAAATCTCTGCAATTATATTTATATATTGGTTATCTAATCTAAGCGTAGAGTTCTAATCTAATTCAAACCTATAGAATCATATGTTAGTTCTAATCCCTAATTCTAACCAGTAAAAGGGGGGTTTCAGCCTGATAGAACTGCACAGGTTTGTTTGGTGACTACAATCAATTTAAGACACTTTAACCCACGCAAGCAAATTAACAGAATATAAAAGAGCGGTCGAGCCTTATGATAGAAAACTATATTAGCCATCATTAATCCGATTAGAAGATGGTTTATTTATTCAGTGCAATGATTACTTATCTCGAAGAGGCATATCATTCTTAGACTTAGGCGGGACTTCATCCTAAGACCTAGACACGTTAATTCTGTCACAATTAAAGCATCCGCATAAAGCATCCTTAATACCTGATTATAAATCTATCTTAGGGATTAAAGCAATGAGATCTATTTAACCCTTCTCATAGAGACTTTACCCACTTACTCCTTAATGAAAATTTATACTCTAGTAGTCCAGTTGTCTAACTATCCAATGGAATCAAAACATTACTTGTTGAATTATCTAGATTCACCTACTAGTCAACATGTTTAATAAATCAAAGGCAGTTTCCGTTAACTAGTTAAGCCATAAGCGTATCCTTAAGCACTATATTTTATCATTACACTACTTGTGATCCTATATTCTGAGATGTATATAATCACTAATGATAGCATATCATGGTATCTAGATTACATTGGTTCGTATCACTAGATCCATTAAATATAGGTCACATACAAAAGCAACATAAACAATATGAATTGATAAACATAACAAGCATAGCAACGATAAATTCAGCAATCGATATATAAAACAAAACCCAACAATCAAATCTTCCTTAATAATGTCTAAAACCCCAAAAGTATTAGCCTTCCAAACAGCATAATTAAATCAAGCGATAAAATGTTATTAGTGTTGCCAAGTTAAACTAACCAAAGTTAACGAATGATACAAAAAACTAAACGATTTACAAAAGTATAAGAAATTTTACCTTGTCTTCTATGATTAGTAATGCCATTGCAAGACCACTTCTGCCCTTTTTCTCCCTCAGAAATCGACTTTTGGATTTAGGTATCGAAATATTGATTTAGCACACTTAAAACGTCGTTATTTTGAGTTTTGAATTTATAAGTCTGGAAGTCGGGTTTTGATACACAGCGTATCCAAAGGTTTAGATATTGGCGAATTGGAGTTTAATTGAGTATGTTTCATGCTTATATCTTCTAGAATCCTACACATACAATATTCTTGAAATACGGCGTAAAGATCTACTAAAGGATACATCGTATTGAAGCTTTGTTTCCTTTGGTTGTGACCTTTTTGGTGAGTGCAGGCATGGATACGCCGTATCTTCCTTGATGGATACGGCGTATTGGTAGTCAGAATCAATAATCTTCAAAATATCTTCATTTAAGCTCCAGAATGCGCGCCTTTTGCTAATATTCACCAAGTAATGTTCCATACCTCATACATCTTTATCAATCCGTAATTAACAGGCAATTCTTAAATAATAAACGATTAAGTAACATTCTTTGCAATAATAATGGGATAAATATCATGGGATAATTATCTATAAAAAAGAACGTTATTTGATTCATCAATATCCCCCCCACATGAATCTACATGCCTCAAGTAAGCCTTTGAGAAGTTAAAAAAATGTTCCCTAAGGATATTTCCGTATAAAGCATTTATTTGATCTATTACAAGTACACAACCAAACACCTCACGAAATAGGAAGATGAAAACACTTAAATCACTCAACTAATCTATGTGGTAACATGTAACTAATTTGCTCAATTGCTCGGTCATGACGAGTATTCTATCATAAGCTTGGCAATGATACACATCTCCACCACTAGAGCTAAGAAGTAACAAGTTTATAAAGGTAAATATGGGTTTGTAAGATAAGGCTTTAGGTTGATCATTCTACAATCTTTCACCAAAAGTACCACACCAACAAGGTAGCTGAAGCACACATACATGGTCGTAACGACGGAATAGACATGTGTGTTCGATCACATCCTCATTCGAGTTTAACCAACGGTTAGGATGAAGAATGATATAAGGTAGGGATCTTCTAACTTTCCACCATAGTAAGAAACCTACAAGGCAGCTGAGACATGCATACATGCCGTAATGACGGAATAGACAATGCACGCTCATCACATCCTCATTCACGGAAAAACCCATTTAATGATTAGAAAAGATAAATTAAAATTGAATTTTAAATAAAAATTACAAACAAATAATTAAGTCTAAAGTACAATTGCTAGAAGACAACACTTTTTCCCCGACCGATTTATCATTATAAAGACACCACTATATACAGACGTCTTGATCAACGATAAAAAACAACAACCTAAGTTGGCGTTTCCGTAACGGTTAACTTCCCAAACATCCCAAACATTACATACTTTACAAGGCTAGTGGTGATATCTTCCACTTTATACAATACTCTACATCGTCGATTCTGTATCAACGAATAATCAGATCCTTCATGGCGATTCTTTCAGTAGTTGGGAAAAGAATATCTTCAAACTTCCTTCCTTTTTTATTGCGATTTTTCCTATTTTTTTTATTTTTTTTTAACACTAATATACCTATAAAAAACGAAACTCGATGTAGTTTCACCATCACACGATAAAAATTATTCCGGATAATTCCTCAGTAATTCTTCGTTCTTCGAACGTACCATTAATTGCGATGGTAGTAAAAAATATATGGAGTCTTAACCTATAATTACATTCCTATTTGCGATGTGCAAATTTCTTCCAACCATACCAAAATAGACACAAGACTCGGGAAATACAAACTTTACACTTTAAGCAACTAGCAACTGTAAAATAAACTTTAATCTAACAGGGTATGCTAAGGTGTAAAGGTGTAACGAAACAAATAATTGTGTAGTTCCTAAAGGATTGGCTCTACGGGATTGTTTCTAGGGGTATCTTACTCTTAAAATAAGTGTAAACAAAGGGTTTAAATAGGGGTTAACTAACCGGTATAGTTAGTTAATAAACAACATGTATGGGATTTTTAGGTGTAATCGTAAAATTTACCAATTTAATTAAACAAGTTACTCCACAAATCCATAGTACTCATTATGGCGGTCTCGAATAGATATACCAGGCCATGTTCTAAATTTCAAGCCACATCACCAGGCACACACTCATATTTGTGGAACATTGGGTTAAACATATAGAAATGGATAGGTTAAATCCACACAATATCTAACAAGGGTTTAGGGTAACGGGTTATGTATTAAGTAATATACAAAAAAGTAGCTTGATTTTTTTTAATTTTAGCATAATTTATAAGCATTTTAGTGTAAAAAATAGGAGCAAATAATACATTCAAATTCCATCCTCCCCTCCCCAGGGGGGGTTGTTGAATAATTACAACTTCCCATCGTTCTCATAACTTCCCTCATTGTATAAATAAAACATTAAAAACGTGCCAAACCCCCCCAACGCCAACCTCCACCAATAGCACCCCCCACATCACAATGTGCACGGACTCAACATCGTCGCCAGCTTACTTATCAATTAGAGCAAGCAAGATAAGACTTCGCCAGCCATTTATCCGCAAACCCTCCACCCCCACAAACATCTCACACCTCAAAAGACCACAACACCACCCCACATCGATATCAACTAAAGCTACTAACGGACCAAAATAACACCACGCCCCCCCCATATACAACCAAACTATGAGCCAACTGTAAAAAACCACATAAACTCCACCAACAAACTAATGAGTCAGTTTGGATTAAAATGCAGTATCAATGCATGAAGTTACCCGAATTGCAGACCGACAATATGTTTGTTAAAATGCAAAAAAAGAAAGACATACTAATTTTCAGGAGTGGGGGGGGTGTAGGTGGTGTATATACACACATGACAATCAAGTACGCCAAATGGTATTGAGCGGATACGCGTATTGAAGTCTGGGAAGACAACCAATTAAATAAAATAACTAATTCGGGTTTTGTTTTCCTTCCGGGAAGCACTTTTGTTTACAAGTACCAGCCAAGTCTTTTAAGTTAGACTTTTTCTTCATTACTCACTGGTGCGGTTTAAACCTTCCATCCCTTCGTCCTTTTTTTGAAAAATATCTTGGTAGATTATGGACAAAATTATCATCGTTTTCTTTCCCATAATGTCAAATTCATATCGCTCGTATAGCTATATATTCTTCGTTGGGTCCCTAAGCGAGTACTGAAATAGCTTCAAACTTTTCTTCTTTACAAAACAACACGCTCACTTATTACACTTCTTTTGTTAGGGATTGGCCATCAAATAGAATTGAATGTATTGCTATATTTGCGCTTTGTCTGACTTTGTTTATCTTCCTTTTTGGTGTCGCTCTTTCCATGTGTTATCAGATAAGGTTTAAAAAACGAGTCCGTAATAGCATTGTTACTTCTCAAGATGCTATTATCTATTCGTCTCTTATTCCAATTCCCATTCATCCAAGCATGGAACAATACTTTTTTAGTTCTTCCATCTACTTTCTTATGATTTTTGAATGATTTGTTTACGTTTGATAAGAATTCAATTGGATCAATCCCTCAGTTATCTCCTTCGTCCACCATTTCATCTTCTCCATCGTATGATTCGAGATAGAATCTACAGAAGAACGTCTCAACAAGTTCATCCCAAGTGGTGATTTTTCCATCCCCTTTACTAATCCACCATTCTTTAGCATTATCGGACAACGAGAGAGGAAAAAAAAACTTTCATTATCGTAGTTTAATGGAGAACCGACAAAAAAATCAAAAAATATAATGTAAAAACATAAAAAAAACAAAAAACAATAAAAAAAAAGCTACAATGTCAGGAACTAAGAATCAAATCAATATTTTAAGTACCTTAGCAAGTGATCCACCACGTCTTCATTATACATTTATTCCGTATATATGTTCTTCTTAATTTCTATACCAAAAATTCCTTAGCTGAGTTCAATGTATATAGATTTGATTCATTGGAGCTATTTCCATGTTAATCAATAGAATTGATCAACAATGACTTCTTTAGTTCCTTCTTCAATGCAACTAAGCACTGATAAGTTCTTCCTGTAACAAGGGTAAAAAATACAGCAATAATTTGGCTAGTAAGAATAGATAAAAAAATTAGCACGGAAAACAAAAAAAGAAAACTAAGTTCTAATTCTGTTCAGATGATCGAAACGTCGTATCCATTAAAGTGGATATGCCGTATTATTCAGATGAAATCAATACGCTGACTGGTACAGAAAGTTATATACGCTGTATCCAATGGAAGTGGAAACCTCCGTAACGAGTTATCTACGCAGAAAACAGTGTAATTAGCAAAACTATTAAATTAAAACACCCAAAATAACAAGCAAAACAATTAAAAACTAACAAATATAGAGAATATACAAAGAATATTCCACTAATATATTAACACTACTCTTTAAGGTTAGATCTAATCTAATGTTAAAAAACCAAAAATATAGAAAAAAAAAACAAGATTAATTTTCACTCCCTGGCAAACCGGGCCTAAAACTTGATGAGTCATTGTGTGTTTGTATATTTATATAGTTCAAGTTTCAAATTTAATATTTTTCCGACTTAACCAAAAACAACACTTTAACGTGGAGTGTACGCCGTTCAGTTGGTAGATTCGGTGTAAGTAGGAGTGTCGCAACACTTGAAGCGATGTACAAAAATATCACAATTTATTTAAATTTTTTGTTACTAATCCGAGTTTATTCTAATCTAAGTCAAACCAAGAGGCAATTCCTTAAGTTATTGACTAATACTAATTCTAATAGGATAAAAGGGGGGTATCCAGCCTGAGAGAACTGGCACGAGTTTGTTTGGTTATACAATCAATTCAAGACACTTTAACCCACACAAGAAAAAATTTAACAGCATGAAGAACAGAGCGGGATCGAGCCTTATGATAGAAAAACTATGTATTACCAAACATTAAATCCGATTAGAAGTAAGGTTTGTTTATTCATGCAATAATTTTACTTATCTCGAAGAGGCATACCATTCTCGTACTTAGCGTGACTTCCAACCTATAAGACCTAGACACATTAATTCTGTCACAATTAAAGCATCCGCATAAAACATCCTTATTACCTGATTATAATATATATTAGGGATTAAAGCAATTGTGATCTTGTTAAACCCTAGCTCATAGAGACTTTACCCACTTACTGCTTAATGGCAATTTATACTCTAGTAGCCTACTTGTCCAACTATCCAATGGAATTAGAACATTATTTGTTGAATTATCTAGATTCACCTACTATTAACATGTTGCAATAAACCAAAGGCAGTTTCAGTTTAACAATTAACCCAGAAGCGTATCCTTACACAATTTAGAAGGACCAATACTTGGATCCTATGATTTAAGATTGTAAAAATCACTATATGGAGAGCTATCCGGCATTAGATAACTTGGTCCGTATCACTAAACCAGATTGAAGATAGGTCCATTATACAAAAAGCACATAACAAGTATATAATTGATAAACATAAACAACTATTGCAAGCGATAAATAAGCAATCGAGATATAAACAAAACCAAACATCCAAATCTTCATAATAATGGCTCATACCCCAAAGGTATTAACCTTCAACTTCATAACTAATACAAGAGTGATTGTTTTAGCCAAGGTAAACTAACTGAGTTAACGAATGATACCAAAAACTGAACGAATACAAAAGTATAAGAAATTACATGTTGTCTTCTATGGATTGAAATGCGTTGCAAGACTAATTCTGCACTTTTTCTCCTTTGAAAATCAACTTTTGTGGTTTAGGTATCAAGAATATGATTTACCACACTTAAAACTCATTTTTGAGTGCTTTTGTATTTATAGGGTCCTGGAAAGTCGGCTTCGATACGGCGTATCAAAGGATTGCATTACTGCATATATTTTGGTTTATTGGAGTAATGGACCACACTTGTATCTTCCAAATCTTCACATACAAAATCTTAAATACAGCGTATTTAAGCTTCAATGATACGAACATATTGAGCTGTTTCCTTTGTGGCTTTTGTTTGGTTCAGGCCACGAATATGCGTATCTTCCTTGATGGATACGGCATATTGGTAGTCAGAATCATTAATCTTCAAAATATCTTCATTTAAGCTCCAAAATATCCCGCCCTTCTGCTAATATTCCACCAAGTACTCTACCGTATTACTGCAATTCTCAAATATAAAAACGAATGTAACAATTCTTTGCAATAAATATACAAAAAGGGTTAATATCAGGATAAAAGAAGCTAAATCAAATAGACATTATTATGTATGTCATCAATAACCCTCCACTAGCAATCCTACATGTCCTCAAGTAGCCATTAGAAGTTTATAAAAAATGTCTCCCTAGGATATTTTCCATTATAAAAGCATTATATTAGATCTATTACAAGTACACAACCAAACACCTCATTCACGAAATAGGAAGATAAAACACTCAATTCACACAACTAATTCTATGTGGTAAACATGTAACAAATTCGCTTCAATTGCTCGTTAAAGTCATTGACGAGTATTCTATCAATAAGCATGCAAGGATACACATCTCCACTGCTAAAGCAAAGGTGTAACAAGTTTGTAAAGGTAAATATGGGTTTGTATGATAAGGCTTAGGGTTGATCATTCTACAATCTTTTACCAAAAGTACCACACCAATAAGGCAGCTGAAGCACACATACATGGCCCGGTAAAAGACATAATAGACATGGTTGTTCAAAAACAGATTCACAACTCCTCATTCGAGTTTAAAACCAACGGTTAGGATGAAGAATAATATAGGGTAGGATCTACTACCTTTACCCAATAGAAATAAACCAAAAGGCAGTTTAGACAGTGCATACATGGGCCGAAACGACATAATATACAACACGCTTGAAGATCGCTCGATCACATCCTCAATCGCGTAAAACCCATTTTAATTATTAGAAAAGGAAATTATATTGTTGTTAAATAAAAATTACGAAACAATTAGATTAAGTCTAAAATACATGTTGCTAGACACCTTTTTCCCGACCGTTACCATGATAAATTACACAAGTATTTACAACGTCTCAACAGAGATCAAAAACAGACAACCAAGTTAGCGTTCCGGTAACGGTCCCTAACGTCCTAAACATCGCCAAACATTACATACTTTAACAAGGCATGTTGTGAATCTTCCACTTTATACAATACTCTACATCGTCGATTTGTATCAACGAATAATCAATCCTTCGTGCGATTCCTTCGGTAGTTGCGAAACGATTATCTTTCAAACTTTCCTTCTCTTTTTTTGTGACAACCAAGATTGAACAGGTTAGTTTATACCATTAGTTATGGCTAGGAGTTCATTTTATGTGTCCAAAGTTGTGGCTATGATGTGATTTATGTTTGCTAATTGAATTAATTATGTACATGATATCATTTTGAGGTGTATGGGCATCTCATTTTGAGTATGTTTGTGTTAGATTATGAGTATTCCATTTGTTCACGTCTAGCGATAAAGGAAGGGATTGGCGTATTGCATGTAATGCTAAGTCAAAAGTTGGATGATTAAGTGATAAGCGTTTATGATGGTTGTGGCATTTTAGAAATGAGATAAGTGGGTGAAATTTAGAAGTTTGTGGCAAACTTTCTAAAAATAGAAAGTGGTTTGGTAAAACGAAAGTTATTTTTAGAAGGGTTAGTAAGTGGCGTTTAAGTAAAAAGGTTTAATCAAATTAGCTTAGACTTTTGTAAAAACTTAAGGTAATATAGTAAATTAGTTTATTAAGAAAAAAAAATATAATATAATATAAAGGGGCCTTAGTTTGGACGACTAGAAAAGAAAAAAATAATAATATAAAAACTAAAGGTTTAATTAATTACAATTGTAACTAAACTAGGACTCAAATTAGATGGATATATAAGCAAAGCCCTAGTTTTTTCCCCTTCCCTTGTGTGCCGTGAGTTTCAACCCTCCGCCAAACCCTAGGAAGATCAATTTCATTGCTAAGATTTAAAATCAATCAAGAGTATTGTTTAGGTGCTTGTAATCAAAGGTATATATATATAACATCTTTCAATCTTTCAATTCATGTAACATTAATTATGATGGATTAGGGTTTTATAAAAATACAGATCATAATGATTAATTAGTGTTGTAATTATGATATAGGTTTGAATTTGGTCATAACCATGCCAAATTGCATGTTATGGGTTTTCATAAATCTTGAATTAGGGTTGAGCAGAATTTGCTGTGTTCACGAAGATTTTCACCACTATGATGGAGAAGGAATGAAGTGATTCTTTTTTTTAAATTGGTTATGTACTCTAATCTCTCATTACATAAAATCCAGCCCCAAGAGTTTTTATGGTCCGGGAAGTTGTCAAATGTGTTTTTTATAAAAAGTGAGCAAAACAGTGAATTTTCTGACGGGTTTCAGTTAGGTTCTAAAAATACCTAGACACCTTTTCAAGGGCTAATTTTCACGTGTAAGTAAGTGCATATATTGTGTGTGCCCTCCTTATTTTTTGTCTAAGTATGGTGGGTGTTTAAAATGTTCAGCATAACATCAAACGTCTTTTAGGGTGACTGTTATATAGTTCAAATCTTTGGATACTTGGTGGGGTTTATTTTAAGATTTTCTAAAGGGTATTTATAAAAGAGTATAAACTTGGGGGAGTACTTATGGTGGGTTCATAAGTCATATTAGAAACCTGTGGAATTTTTCCAAAAATTATAAAGATGTATAAGTGGTGCGTTTAGGGCGTGCAAGGGAGTCTAAAATTCTGCTCAAAACCAAAAAATTGAAAGTGTAGAAATAAAGGGTAAGCTAGTTATGTAAGAATTTAAAAGGTGCAAAATGAGTTTAGAACATTAATAGATCGCTTAGAATTCCAACAAACAATAGTGGGGATAGGGGAGGGGGGGAAACAGAGCAGAGTAGAAATAACAAAATAAATATAATAGAACAATAATAGGGATGAATAAGGGAGGGGGGGGTTGAGGTTTACACACACCTTTGTTAGAGTGATACCAAAGTCATGTAAATATCCATAAAGTGTTTGTTGTATAGATCTTTGGTGAAGCCCCCCTTCCTTGGAAACAATTTAGATTAACTAAGCTAAGGTAAGTTTTATAGTCCCCACTTGTACTTCGTTTTTAAAACTTTGGATGGAAATGATGCCTAGTAAGGAAATATTTTGATTACTGTGATAAATTGTTTAAAGTGATGCATGGAACTTTATGAGGTTAATAAATGTTTATGTGCTACATGTTTGTGATGGATACGCTCCAGGGCTTAGTGATCAATTGGAGTGGGTTTTTGTGGTATCTCCAGTGGCTTAGTGATCAATTAGAGTGGATTTGTGGTATACTCCATGGCTTAGTGATCAATTGGAGTGGTTCTGCGATAGAGACGTCTCGTAATCGTGTGAATGGTATTGTTTTAGATTGGATTTGATTTGGTTTGTATGATAGCTTATATGGTAGTCCATTTATTGTCATGCAGTGTTTTTATTTATCACAGTAATGATTTAATTAGATTTATATAGTGTCTTAAACCTATGACTCTCACCAACTTTATGTTGACATTTTTGAGCATCATTTTCAGGTATTCAGTTTGAGACTAATGATGCTAGGATAAGTGGCTAGAGAGACCTTAGGATTGGCTTGTGGAGTTCTTCTTATTTGTTTTTTTTTATTTATACATACGTTCTATCCTACTGATAATTTAAGTTGGGATTGATTTACTTTATGTTGGATTACGCTTTTGCATGTGATGACATTACTTAATAATGCAAGACTCCTTTATCTTGTGTTGGAGTATTGTTATGACACATAGTGTCCCCTGTGATTATTTTCTTTTCCTTTTAGTATCTCTATAGTAGACGTCATTGTGTTGTAACGATATCCATGAAGTTACAACAACACTCATGCTTCTGCCTTGGTGGGTTGTGACAGATTGGTATCAGAGCTTTGGGTTATAGAAGAAAGTAGGAGTTGAGCCTATACTAATAACCTAGGAGTCCTTTACGTAGTGCATGTTAGGCTTAAGCATTTAGTAGTATATCTAGTATGAGTTTTCCCCCTTAATGTATGATGTTATTTTTCTTTAATTTTGTTAATTTCTTTAGCTATTTTGATTGCCTTTACCTGATTTAGTATGCCTCATTCCTTCTTGTTAAATTAGCTATGTCTCCTTTTGCTCCTAAGAAGTTCCGTATGGGAGTCGCAATTGCGATAGGAACGAGGGGAATTACAAACGTGGACACGAGCAGGGTTAAGCCGATTAGGCCCCAAGATTCCTCATACCAATTTCTATTACCATGACAGGTGGAAGAAAGACTGACTATAGAATTAGCATAGGGAAGAGAAGTGGAGAAAATAGTGAGAACTGTGACAAAGAATGGGGTGGTTACTAGATACCCCGGGAAATTTCAGGAGTACCAGCTAACTGATAAAGAGAAGGAAATTGAAAGGATGATGATATACTGGGAACAAGTGGAATATGAGGTGTCGGATGATGATGATTCGGATTTGAAATCCACGGCAAGGAGTGATGGCCATAAAGACTATGAGTTTTAGAAGGATACTGGTGGTAGTATTTGGAATTTGAGTTGTGCTTAATTTGTCCCATAATGAAACTTTAAAACCTTAGGATTTTCTTATCGGATTTTGTTTGACTATTGTTGATGTTATGAAATGTGTGATTTCCTTTAAATTTTGAGTTTTTCTATATGTGGTGGTTTGCTAATGTGACTTATGTGGTATGAGTCTTGTTGATATTGAGAAGTGTATTCATAGGAGGGAGTACACTCGTGAAAGGGGACATCTATAATTATGTTGGCCAACATAATTAAACATGCGCCACAACACAAGTGGACTTGCAAATATGATTACACGGTTTTTGGTGTCCAACAATGCTGTTTGGATGATTGTTTTAAAGTATGTGTTTTTTGTATGTTCTGGATGAGGAGTTGGATATAATAGGCGAGTTTAAAAACCTTTACCTTTCCCTTTGTCTAATGAGCATTGTTTATTATTTTTTAATAAGAATGGTGCGAACTAAACATAATAATGATATGATAACATTAAAACCTAATCTTCTTGCAATCTTGCTGCCCTTATTGCGGAGCAACTCCAAAATATTATCCCTCAGATCGTCACTCAAGTGACGACTAATGTGAACAATGCAAATGGAGGGAATGGGGGAAACGGAGGGAATGGGGGCAATAACGGTTGGGAATAGGACGAAGGGGTGTGCGATAGCACTTACCCGTTAAGAAAGAGAAAAATGGAAACAATGATCGATAACAGCGGGTGTCTAGAAAACCAAAGGTGAAATATGCTGCCAGTGTTCCTTTGTTTAATAAGGGACGCTGACTTGGTGGAATGGCCAATCCAAGTGAGGGGTGTTTTTCAAGATGCGCGAATGTGATGTCCTTGAATGACTTTAAAGGGGCGTTGTTGGTAGAATGAATTTTGTTCCTAGTAAAACGAAATGGAAAAGTATAGAACTAATAGATTTATGGGAACCACAAGATGGGGGGATGCAATCGGTGTGCCGCCTACACGACCGATTTCAAGAGCTTGGCTAGGTAGGTTCCTCATATGGTTACGGACCTGATTCTCACTCATTAGGAGGTAAATAAGCCAATTTTAGCACCTGAAATTAGGGGGATTGGTTAAGGCAACTCACCAACAACCATTCAGAATGCGGTTTTTGAGAGTAGGTATAATTATGGAAGAGGCATTTAAGCTGTGGAACGTTTGTCTAAAGGTTATTGAAAAGAGGAAGGCAAATGATGAGGGTGCTAAGCTGGGGGGTCTTTGGAATATCAAAAGAGGCGAAGGTAGGGGCAGGATTCCGTGGCAACAGGCTTTTCTTTTCCCAAGAAAAGAATATGTGAGTTACCCTAAGTTGTAGCCAAGTGTATACTTCACCATATCGAAAAGGAAGCTGTAGAGTAGTTTTTCAACTGTCCATGAGACCTGGACATTGTGCCAAGATTGTCGGGAACCTAAACGTGCAGTTCCATGTACATACAATGAGGATGAATCAAAATCAAGAGTTTCTATAAGTGTGAGAATGCCCGATCATCTAAAGTCACCATGTCCTAAAGTTTGGGCCGAGCACCTGAGCAGACGGGAAATCGAGTTTGCTATAAAGGGAAATCGTGTCAGCAGAAACAATGGGAAATGCATTCAAGGAAGGCTTTATAATGTGAACTGTGAATGCTGATGAGGCCTCGTCGGGACCCAAAAAGTGTGACGGGTACTTTCTCTTTAAATAACCATTTTGCTACAGTACTTTTTGATTCTGGAGCTGACTTTAGTTTCATATCTACTGAATTTGTGTCTATGCCAAATGTGAAACCTAGAATCATAAACCCCGGTTATGTGATAGAGATAGCGGATGGTAAAAGGGTAGAAGTCAATAGGGTTATCTGTGATTGCAAACTAGAACTAGGAAATTCCTTGTTCACTATAGATTTGATACCGTTGGGTCATGGGAGCTTCGATGTGATCGTTGGCATGGATTGGTTATCTCGTAATAAGGCCGTAATTGTGTGCCATAAGAAGATGGTTGAAATACCTTTAGAAGGTGGTGAAGCACTTAGAGTCCACGAGGAATGTGCGTTAGGGTTAGACAAGACCTTGATGAACGCTAATGTAGGAGAACCAAAGATGGATGAAATTCCTGTAGTGCGGGAGTTTAGTAATGTGTTCCCGGAAGATTTATCGGGTTTACCACCACAAAGACAGGTTGAGTTTTGTATAGAATTAGTTGCGGGGGCGGCGCCCGTAGCAAGGTCTCCTTATCGTTTAGCACCTTCGAAAATGCAAGAACTGTCTGGGCAGCTTCAAGAGTTGCAAGACAAGGGTTTCATTCGACCTAATCATTCTCTGTGGGGTGCACATGTGTTGTTTGTTAAAAAGAAGGATGGCTCTTTTTGTATGTGTATTGATTATAGGGAATTAAACAAGTTGACTGTTAAAAACCGATATCCTCCCCCCCTCCCTAAATCGAATGAATTTGTTTTGACCACTTCAAGGTTCACGTTACTTTTCTAAAATAGAAACCTTTCGTTCGGGTATCACCAACTTCTTGTTCATGAGGAAGATATTCTAAAAACGCGCAATTAGAACTAGGTATGGACAATTTTAATTACTTTTTATGCTTTTTGGTTTAAGAACCAATGCCCAGCAGTTTTTCATGGGACCTGATGAATCGATCTGCAAACCTACCTAATAAGTATCAGGTCATTGTTTTCATATAAACCATTTGAATTACTACTCGAAATCGAAGGAGGACTTGAGGAGCATGTAGAGGTTTTTTTTAGTTTTAGAATTATTAAGGAATGAGAAGTTGTAATGCTAAATTCACTTTTCTCCAAGTGTGAGTTCTGGCTGCAAGAGGTGCATTTCCTCGGTCACGTGGTCAACCAGAATGTAAACTTGTGTGGATCCGGAAAGATAGAGGCAGTAAAGAATTGGGAAGCTCCCACTTCGCCGACAGGAGTTCGCCTTTCGTATTTAGGACTCGGCAGGTTTACTACCGCGTTTTAATAAATCGCTAACTTCTCCAGGATTGCAAACCACTTAACTCTGTTAACTCAGAAAAACAAAAGTATGTGTGGGTGCGGAACAAGAGGATGCCTTTCAATTGTTAAAATAAGTTAAGAGACGTACCATATTATCACTATCCTGATGGTGTTGAAGATTTTGTAGTTTTATTGTGGATGCAATCGAATCATGGGTTGGGTTGTGTGCTTATACAGAGAAACAAGTGATTGCTTATAGCGTCAATACATTTAAAAATCCATGAGAATAACTAATACTGTCACATATCTTGAGTTAGGGCTGGTGTTTGCTTTTAAAAATTTTGGAGACATTATTTATATGGTACAAAAGTGTTATTAACTTACACGGATCACAAAGAGTCTCTAACATATTATGATCAAAGGAGCTGAACATGGCGACAAAGGAGATGGATCGAGTTTATTTATTATTATGATGTGAAATACGATATCACACATTCGGTTAAAGTGAATGTTGGTGCGGATGCACTAAGTAGGAAGGAAAGGGTGAAACCTAAACGAGTTCGGGCGATGGCAATGACTATTCATTCTGGAGTGAAAGGAATGATATTGGCAGCTCAGAGTGAGGCATTTGATCAAGAGAATGTAATGAATAAAGTGTTCAATGGGTTAGATCATTAGATGGAAAGGGAGATAGACAAAAATTTTACTTCATGGATCGAATATGGGTTCGTATGTGTAGGAGGTGTGAGAACAGTAATTATGGATAAGGCTCATAAGTCCGGGAAATTCAGTAACATCCTGGAGCAAATAAAATGTACTACGACCTTCGAGACATGTACTGGTGGCCGAGAATAAAGAGGGATATTGTTACCTATGTTAGCAAATGTTTAACTTGTGCAAAGGTGAAAGTTGAGCATCAACGGCCGTCGGGTTTATTACAACAACCAGAGATACCAGAATGGAAGTGGGAAAATATCACCATGGACTTCATTACTAAATTACCTAGAACAAGGAATAGGCACGATGCAATATGGGTGGTGGTTTGGATAGATTGACCAAATCAGCACATTTTCGCAATACTGAAGATTAAAGAACGGAAGAAATTTGGCGAGTTATACACCGATGAAATAGGTCACGCGACATGGAGTGCCTGTGTCGATCAATTACAGATCGTTACGCATGGTTTACATCACGACTCAGCAAACAGTTATAGAAAGCCTTAGGAACATGAATGGATAATGAGCACAACTAATCAACCCTCAGACAAAAGATGGAGAGTTGAACGTTCCTATTACAGACGTTAGAGGACATGCTAAGTGGGCTTTGTGTGTATCGACTTTAGGTGGCAGTTGGATGTCCACCTACCGTTAGCTGAGTTCTCTTATAACAACAGCTATCACACTAGTATTGGTTGCTCCCGTTTCGAGAGCACTAAAGGTAAAAAAATGTAGGTCACTGTGTTATGGGCTGAAATTGGGAAAGGTAGTTTGATTGTTACCTGAAATTGGTGGCAATAGATGACTGATAAAGTATAGCATAAAAGAGAGGCTCCAAAGCGGCGAGAGATCGTCAAAAGAGTTATGCTGACAACAGGCACAAACCGTTGGAATTTGAGGTTGGAGATCGTGTGATGCTAAAGGTGTCGCCTTGGAAGGGCGTGGTTCGTTTTAGGAATAAGGGTAAGATGCTTCGCGAGGTATGTAGGGCCATTTTGAGATTCTGGAAAGAATTCGGTCCCTGTTGCTTATCGGTTTTTAAGGTTGCCCGAGGAGTTGAGTGGCTTACATGACACATTTCACGTGTCAACTCCTAAAGAAGTTTTTTAGCAATGCTGAGCCTTCATGTGCCATAAAAGGAATTAAGGTTGGCAAGACTCTTCATTTTATCGAGGAACCTGTAGAAATTTTGGACCGTGAAATTAAGAGCTTAAAGCGTAGCAAAATATCACTTGTGAAAGTTCGTTGGGATTCAAAGCGTGGTCCAAAGTTTATTTGGGAGCGCGAAGATTTTATGAATCTAATTATCCTCAGTTGTTTTGTTGATCGTAAGCTGATTGATCGGCAAATTAAATCCTCGGGACGAGATTTCCAAAAGGAGGGGATACTGTGACAACCCGAGAATGAACAGGTTAGTTTAATACATTAGTTATGGCTAAGAGTTCATTTTAGAGTCTGAAGTGTGTGCTATGTATTTTAAAATTTTGCTAATTGAATTAAGTATGTGCAAGATATCATTTTGAAGGTGTAAATGGGCATCTCATTTTGAGTATGTTTGTGTTAGATTATAAGTATTCCATTTGTTCACGTCTAGTGATAAAGGAAGGGATTGGCGTATTGCATGTAATGCTACGTTAAAAGTTAGATGATTAAGTGATAAGCGTTTATAATGGTTGTGGCCTTTTAGAAATGAGATAAGTGGGTGAAATTTAGAAGTTTGTGGCAAACTTTCTAAAAATAGAAAGTGGTTTGGTAAAACGAAAGTTATTTTTAGAAGGGTTAGTAAGTGGCGTTTAAGTAAAAAGGTTTAATCAAATTAGCTTAGACTTTTGTAAAAACTTAAGGTAATATAGTAAATTAGTTTATTAATAAAATAAAAAAATAAAAAAATATAATATAAAGGGGCCTTAGTTTGGACGACTAGAAAAGAAAAAAATAATAATATAAAAACTAAAGGTTTAATTAATTACAATTGTAACTAAACTAGGACTCAAATTGTAACTGGATATCAAAGCAAAGCCCTATTTTTTTTTTCCCTTTCCCTTTGAGTGCCGATGAGTTTTCAAAACCTCCCCCCAAACCCTAGGAAGATCAATTTCATTGCTAAGATTCAAGATCAATCAAGAGTATTGTTTAGGTGCTTGTAATCAAAGGTATATATATATATATATATAACCTCTTTAAATCTTTCAATTCATGTAACATTAATTATGATGGATTAGGGTTTTATAAAAATATAAAAAGACATAAGATTAATTTAAGGTGTTGTAATTATGATTAGGGTTTGAATTTGGGTCATAACCCAATGCAAATAGCATGTAAGGGTTTTCATGAAATCTTGAATTAGGTTGAGCAGAATTTGGGTTGATTTCACGAACGATATTCTCCAAGAATAGAGAAAGATATTGAAGTGATTAATTATTTTAAACTTGTTAGACCTGGAGTCATCCTTTCCCCAGATAAATCCAGCCGCAAGAGTTTTTATGGTCGGGAAGTTGTTCAAAATGGTTTTTTAATTAAGATAAGAGAGCCAAACATTGAATTTTCTGACGGGTTACCAGTAAGGGATTTTGATTATTTCTAAAAATACCAAGACACTTTTTCAAGGGCTAATGTTCACGTGGAAGTAAGTTCATATATTGTGTGTGAAGCCTCTGATTTTTGGCTAAGTATGGGGTGGTGTTTAAAATGGTCAACTAACATCAAACTTTTAGGGTGTCTGTTTATTATTCACAATTTTGGATACTTGGTGTTATGATTTTCTAAAGGGTATTTATAAAAGAGTATGAACTTTGGGGGAGTAATTGGAGGGGTTTCATAAGTCATATTATAAACCTGTGGAATTTTGCCAAAAATTATAAAGTAAGTATAAGTGGGCTTTTATAGGGCGTGCAAGAGAGATCTAAAATCTGCTCAATAACAAAAAATTTGAAAGTTAGTAGAAATAAAGTGTAAGCTAGTTATGTAGAAATTAAAAAGGTGCAAATGGTTTTAGAACATTGATAGATCGCTTAGAATCATCATAGTTGAGGTTACACCTTATTAGAGTGATGGGAGCAAAGTGATTTAATATCCATAAGTTTTGTTGTACGATCTTTGTGAAGCTTCTTGAAACTTTTTTGGATCAATCTAAGCATGGTGAGTTTCATATGTCCCACTTTTACCTATCATTTTAAAACTTTGGGATGGAAATGAGCTAGTATGGAAATATTTTTGATTACAGTGATAAGTGTGTTTAAAGTGTTGCATGGGACTTTATGTGGCTATTATATTTATGTGCTACATGTTTGTGATGTGTTACGCTCCTAGGCTCTATGTGATCAAATAGAGAGTGTTTTGTGGTATGCTCCATGTCTTCGTGATCAATTGGATGGATTTGTGTAAACTCCATGGCTAAAGAGATCACTTGGAGTGGTTCTGCTATAGAGAACGTCTCGTAATCGTGTGAATGGTATTGTTTGGATTGGATTTGATTTTTTTTGTATGATAGCTTATATGGTAGTCTATTTATTGGTCCATGCAGAGTTTTGTTATTTAACACAGTAATGAATTAATTGGATTTATATCGAGTCTTAAACCTAAGACTCTCACCAACATTAAGTTGACCGGTTTTTTACATCATATTCAGGTATTCAGTTTGAGACAATTGATGCATAAGGAAGAAGTGGCTAGAGAGACCTTAGGATTGGCTTGTGGAGTTCTTCTTATTTGTTTTTTTATTTAGACTTACGTTCTACTGGATAATTTAAGTCTGGGATTGATTTACTTTTATGTTGGTTTATGCTTTTGCGTGTATGACATTACTTAATAATGCAAGACTCCTTTATCTTGTGTTGGGTATTGTTATGACACATAGTGTCCCCTGTTATTATTTTTCTTTTCCTATTAGTATCTCTATAGGAATACGACATTGTGTGTAACGATATCCAGGAAATTACACCTCGGTGCTTCCGCCTTAGCGGGTGTGACATGTTTATTCTATTTTCTAATTTCTTTTTCGAATTTTAAACATTATACTACGAAACTCGATGTAGTTTCACCATCTTCACGATCATAATAATTCCGGATAATTCCTTTAGTAATTCTTTGTTCTTTAGACGTACCATTAATTGCGATGGTAGTAAAAATACATGGGTTTTGACTATATTATACATTCCCATTTGCGATGTGCAAATTTCTTCCAACCGTACCAAAATAAACACAAAACGTGGGAAATACAAACTTTATACTTTTAAGCAACTAGCAACTGTAAAATAAACTTAATCTAACAGGGTAGACTAAGGTGTAACAAAACAAATAATTTGTGTAGTTCCTAACGGATTGGCTCTACGGGTTGTTCTAGGGGTATCTTACTCTTAAAGTGAGAGTAAACAAAGGGTTTATATGGGGGTTAACTAATCGGTGTAGTTAGTTAATAAGAAACATGTAAAGGCGATTTAGGTGTAATCCTAAAATTTACCAATTTAAACAAGTTACTCCATCTAAATCCATAGCACTCATTATTGCGGTCACGAATAGATATACCAAGCCAAGTTCTAAAGTCTACAACATCACCAGCACACTCATATTTTATGGAATTTGGGTAAGCATTTGGAAACGAAAAGGTTAAATCCTCACAATATCTAACAAGGGTTATTGTGTGCGGGTTATGTAACAAGTAATTTCACAAAAGTATGCTTGAATTTTTTTTAAATTTGAGCATACTTTAAGCATTTTAGTGTGAAAATTAGGACAAGTAAACATTCTAATTCCATCCCCCCACTTGAATTATACAACGTCCTCGTTGTATATATAAAACATTAAATACGGGAATTTAAAAAGAATTAGAATGAGAAACTCCCCTGATATTTGCTCGGTAAATTCTCCATGTTGCGTTTATGAGCAAGATTTTGTGTTGAACAGCCGTCTTGAGGTTTGAAGACTCCAACACTTCAAGATTTCTAGATTCATAAATTCTCCACAAATATTCGTTGATATTTCCTTCACGAGGTCCTGCGTAAAATATAAGAAAAACAGGTGCATTCCTATCTTGGTACCTACGGTTAATTTAAACTAAACTAAAACAAACTAAATACGGGTCAGTCTGTGGATACGGCGTATCAAATAATTGAATACGGCGTATTCG
Source organism: Tanacetum coccineum (assembly GCA_026074375.1). Lineage (NCBI taxonomy): Eukaryota > Viridiplantae > Streptophyta > Magnoliopsida > Asterales > Asteraceae > Tanacetum > Tanacetum coccineum. Next base: position 35,071 of record BQNB010010033.1, read on the forward strand.
CAGAACTGACAATAATGTTTTTAAAGTGCATAAAAAGTAAAGACTGATAACGTCCAGACAATCAATACGCCGTATGGGGTGGAACAGATACGCCGTATTGAAGTCTGGGAAGACAGACTCGATAAAAATTGAAAATACATTCCGGGTTGTCTCCCGGCAAGCACTTTTGTTTATAGAAAAGTCTTTAAGTTAGACTTGCCCCAATTTAATCCCATCCTTATAAAACAATTTGGGGTCGAACGGGATGCCAAATGGCACATACAAATTCTTGATTAGGAAAATGAATGACATCCCTTTGTTAAGATGATTCCAAGTCATAATATTAAAATTTAATCCCTTGATAAATGTTTTAGTTTTGAAAAATTTATTAGATGTATCATGACTTATTTCCAAAAGCTTATTTGACCCTTACATCAGGTAACAGTTTGACAGATAAATCCCCCGAAGAGTGTTCAATATCGACTTTATCATCATCATCGTCCTTATCTGATTTTAAATCATTGGGATAAATTATGTTAAAAGAAAATAGATCATTAAAGTTTAAAACGTTTTGTTCCTCTTCATCACATTCGGAAAATGATGTTGCATCTTTCAAGTTAAATTCATCGATATGTTGAGGACTTACAGTAGGTTCAGTTAAGAAATCTAATTTAGACGTTAGAGCATCATTGTAAACAATGACTGGAAATTCTTTATCAAAATCTTTAAAGTAGTCTAAATCATCAAAATAACTAACCGTAGGCTCAGGTGATGGAAGCAAAGGCATATTGACTTTATCATTATCATTTTCCGAATCCGTTTTTAAATTGTTGACAGAAATTATATTGTAGGAAAATGAATTTTTGTCGAAAATTACCGTGCAATCTTCATCGTCGGATTTGTCAAACGATATTCTAAAGTCAATTTCATCGTTAAGAGAACTTACCGTAGGCTCACACGAGAGTGCTGCTTCAGATGTTAACGTGTCGTTAAAGACTATAGCTGGGAATTCAGTTTCAACAGATCCGAGGTCGTGAATGTCTTCATTATCCCATATCTTACCATACGTAGCAGTTTCTCAGTTATACACCTTACCACGCCTACGAGCTTTTTCTTCCTCAAGCCTGATATACTCCTCCATAGTAATGTTAGGGTTGTCCATTTTAACCTGTAATAAATTCGCTAGGAAAGAAAACTGTCAAATAGCTTAATACGCCGTATTGATGATAGAGTCGAATACGCTGTCTTGGTTTGAAAAAAATTTATTCGCCGTATCCAATAAATTGAATACGCCGTATTGGTTTGAAATTTTTTTTACAGCGTACTTTGAATAATGCAGAAAACACATAAACACACAATATGCAAAAATATACAATGCAGAAAATAAAACACACAAAAACAAACATGCAAATATGCAAATTAATCTAAGCTAAACTAAATCAAAACTAAAACACTAATAAAAAAAAGAATTAAACAACTTTACTCCCCGACAACGGCGCCAAAAACTTGATGTGTCGTTGTGTATGTGTTATTTTATGTATCAAGTTTTACTATTTATATTTTGTTGACTTAACCTAAAAACAACACTTTAACGGGCAGTGTATACTCCCATCCCGGTCAAGAGAGAGAACATCGTTTGTAAGAAGGGTGTCCGATCACTAGTAGCGAGAGCATTTAAATTCCTAATTCATCAGAATTTTAGTTTATCTAAGTTCAACGCGAAAACTAAATGCAAAAAGGGGGTTTTAGCCTGAGAGGACTAGACAGAATTTGTGTATCTAACCTAAAAGAGTTTTTGAATGACAAGTAAAGTAATAAAACACACACAAGAAGACAAATAAAGATAAGATACATTCGGTTCGAGTTGAACTAATGTAAGAAAAACGTATCAACCATGAATAATCCGATAAAACATAGGTTTGTTAATTTAGTGCAATGATTGTCTTATCTCGAAGGGCATATCATTCCTAGACATAGGCGGTACTTCTTCCTAAGACCTAGACACGTTAACTCTATCATAATTAGACGCATCCGCATAAAGTTTCCTTATGTTGATTATAATCTATCTTAGGATCTAAGTAATGGTGCTCTTACTAAACCCTAGCTCATCGAGACTTTACCCACTTACTGCTTAACGGTGATTTATATACTAGTAGTCCACTGTCCGAGTCTTTACTAATGGAATAAGAACGTAACGTTGATACCAAAGGTCACTATAGCTCAACTAAGCTCACTGATCTAAAAGCAAAGATAGGTTAATATTTGTGATCCTATGATTCTAGATATATAAATTGCAATATGGAGAGTTATCCCAGACTCTTAACCTACGACCAAACAAAATCGAAGTTGCATCGCATTAAATATGTAGGACTAGACCCAGTTGAATGATAGGTCGCATACTTAAGCACGTAAACGAATATAAATTGATAAACATAAACAACAATCAACGATAAATTAGACAATCAAGATAAACAAACCAAACATTAGATCTTCATAAACATGGCTGATACCTAAAGGTATCAGCCGATAGTCATTGTAAAAATACACACGATTTGATATATGAACGATTAAAATAAAGAAACCTCAATCGAACGCGTATTTGGTTGTGCAAAGATTACAAGAGTTGTGTAGAGATTACAAGAGTTTTCCTATTGATCGGACCACTTTTTAGGACCTTCTTGGCTTCATTGATCTTCTGGAAATCGGACTAGGTCGTAAAAAGCATACCCTAAATCGTATTTATGATTTGGTATTTATAGACTCTAAAAATTGGTCGATACGGCATATTAGAACTCAATACGGCGTATCGGGGTTGCTTGGCGTGGGCTCCAAGAATAAAATATTCCAAAATTCTTGCGCAGGAATTTGGATACGCCGTATCCTATTTTTGGATACGGCGTATTGACCAATAATCCATATCCGTTTCTTGGATACTGAGTATTGATCAATACGAAGTATTGGGGTTTTTGGATATGGAGTATTGGCTGAAAATGTGTTTTTCTTGATTTTTGACCAAAGTATCATATACGGCATATCAATGGCGTATTCTTCAAAGTCAAGCAATGGTCTTGAGTTCTTCAAAGTCTTTAGATACGGCGTATTTGTCTAGAATGAGACGGCGTATCGATGTCAGAATCAGTCGACTTTCTTAGACTCTTCGTTTATGCTTCAAAACACGTCCTTTTCTTCATCTTTTGCCAAATACTCGATAATTACTGCATTTCTCAAATATAAATGATTAAGTAATAATTCTTTGCAATAATTATACAAAATGGGTTATTATCGTGGGATAAATGATGCTTTAAAATAGACGTTATTTGATGTCATCAAATATCCCCCCACTTGAATCCTACTTGTCCTCAAGCAGCCTTGATATTTTCCGTTAAAGCACTTATTCGATCTATTACAAGTATACAACCAAACACCTCACGAAATAGGAAGATGAAAACACTCAAATCACTTAACTAATCTATGTGGTAACATGTAACTAATTCACTCAATTGCTCGGTCGTGACGAGTATTCTATCATAAGCTTGGCAAAGATACACATCTCCACCACTAAAGCCAAGGAGTAACAAGTTTATAAAGGTAAATATGGGTTTTTTGTATGGAAAGGCTTACGGTTGATCATTCTACAATCTTTCACCAGAAGTACCACTCCAACAAGGCAGCTGAAGCACACATACACACCCAGAATGCCGAGATAGACATGTGTGTTCGATCACATCCCCATTCAAATTTAACCAACAGTTAGGATGAAGAATAATATAGGGTAGGAACCTTCTAACTTTCACCAAAAGTCGTAAACCAATGAGGTAGCTGAGACATGCATACATGGCCGTAACGACGGAATAGACATGCACGATCGATCACATCCTCATTTGCATAAAACCAGCGGTTAATCATTAGGTGAGAGGGAAGTAAATTGTTGTTAAATAAAAATCAAGAAACAAATAGATTAAGACTTAAGATACAAGTTGCTAGACATTTATTTCTCGACCGTTACTATAATTAAGACACAACTATTTACAACGTCTTGATCATAGATCAAAAACAACAACCTAAGTTGGCGTTCCCATAACGATCAACTTCCCAATCATCCCAAAACTTTACATACTTTATAAGGCAAGTGGCGATATCTTCCACTTTGTACAATACTCTACATCGTTGATTTTTAGACGTATCAATGAATAATCGATCCTTCGTATAATTCCTTCGGTAATGCTTTTTGAGAAACGATTATCTTTAAACTTTCTCTCTTTTTTAACAAATCTCGGTGTAGTTTTACCATCTTCACCATCATAATAATTCCTTCGGTAATTTCGTCGTTCTTCGGTTTCACCAATTATTGTGACAGTAGTAAAATCACATGAGCTTTGACTACTAATATACATTCCCATTTGCAATGAGCAAATTTCCAACCGCACCAAAGATAGAAAATGACACAAGACTCAGAAAATACAAACTTTACACTTTAAGCAACTAGCAACTGTAAATTAAACTTTAATCTAACAGGGTAAGTTAAGGTGTAAGGGTGTAACAAAACAAATAGTTGGTGTAAATTCCTAAAGGATTGGCTCTACGGGTTGTTCTAGTGGATAATCACTCTAAAGATGAGAGTGGAAGGGTTTAACGAGAGGTTAACTAACCGGCGTAGTTAGTTAATAAGCAACATGTAAAGGCGATTTTGGTGTAATCCTAAAATTTACCAATTTAAATAAGTTACTACAATTAAATCCATAATACTCATTATTGTAGTCTCGAATAGATATACCAAGCCAAGTTCTAAAGTTTACAACATCACCGACACACTCATATTTTGTGGATTTTGGGTAAACATTTAGAAACGGAAAGGTTAAATCCTCACAATATCTAACAAGGGTTATTGTGTGCGGGTTATGTAATAAGTAATTTCAAAAAAGTATGCTTGAATTTTTTTTTTAATTTAAGCATTTTATTGTAAAAAAAAGGGCAAGTAAACATTCTAATTCTATCTTCCCACTTGAATTATACAACGTCTTCGTTGTATATATAAAACATTAAATACGGGAATTTAAAAAGAATTAGAATGAGAAACTCCCCTGATTTTTGCTCGGTAGATTCTCCAAGTTGCGTTTATGAGCAAGATTGTGTGTTGGACAGCCGCCTTGAGGTTTCAAGACTCCAACACTTCAGGATCTCCAGATTTTGTAAATTCTCCACCAACATCAATCGATTTTTCTTTTCACGAGGTCCTGTGTAAATTCTCAAAAAACAAATGCAATTCTATCTCCGTGTATTCGTTTGGTTAGACTCAAATAAATACCTAAAACTATACAGGAAGTCGATACGCCATATCCATTCCCCAGGATACGCCGTATTGATACATGTATACGGTGTATTCATTTAATGAATACGTCGTATAGACTGTGCTATGGGGTTTGGATACGTCATATAGACAGTCTTGGAGTACAGACTCGATAATTGAAAATTACATTACGGGTTGTCTTCTGGCAAGTACTTTTGTTTTTGTGAAAGTCTTTAAGTTAGACTCCCTTCAGTTCTCGTTGCGTCATTCTCCATCCTTATAACCTCATCATCCTCCTTGTCAATATCACCTCTGTAATATTTCTTCAATCGTTGCCCATTGACTTTAAAGCTAAACACGTCCTTGTCAGTGATTTCTATAGCCCTATGTGGATACACCGTTTTAACAATGTTAGGACCGCTCCATTTCGATTTAAGTTTTCCAGGGTACATCTTTAAACGAGAATTATAAAGTAGCACTTGGTCTCCCACCTTAAAATCTTTATCACCACGAAGTCTAGAATTATGCCACTTCTTCGTCCATTCTTTGTAAATCCTAGTGTTCTCATAAGCATCATCCCTTAATTCGGCCAACTCATTAAGCTGCATAAGATGACTTTCGCTAGCAAGCGTTAAATCCAAATTACATTGTTTCAATGCCCAATGTACCTTATGCTCGATCTCCACAGGTAAATGGCATGCTTTCCCATAAACAAGTCTGAAAGGCGTACACCTTGTCGGTGTTTTGTAGGTCGTCCTAAATGCCCATAATGCATCGTTAAGTTTTTCCGACCAACCTTTAGGATTGTACCCCCACCGATCTCTCTAGGATACGCTTAATAGCCCTATTAGTAACTTCAGTTTGTCCATTAGATTGAGGGTGATATGCCGTGGATAATTTATGAGTCACACCATATATTTGTAAAGCTTTTTCAAGCTGGGAATTACAAAAATGCGTACCTCTATCACTAATCAAAGCTTTAGGAACTCCAAACCTAGTAAATAAACTTCTTAAAAACGTAACCACAGCACACGCGTTATTCGTAGGTAATGCTTGAGCTTCGACCCATTTGGACACATAATCGACAGCTACTAATATGTATTTATTACCTCTAGATTGGGGAAATGGTCCCATAAAATCTAATCCCCAAACATCAAAGACTTCGCATGCCTGATTGTTATTTTAAGGCATTTCGTTCATTGAAGATATGTTTCTCGATCTTTGACATGCATCACATCGTCTTACGTACTCATTAGCATCCTTAAAGATATTATGCCAACAAAATCCAAACTCGTAAACCTTCTTTGTGGTAATATTAGCACTATTATGCCCACCTGAAGGTCCTGAATGACAATGTGCCAAAATTTCAAGGGTTTTGCTTCCAGCTACACATATTCTCATTATATTATCCGCGCATAGTTTAAATGCATAAGGTTCCTCCCAGAAGTAAGTCTTGACTTGCGAGAAAAATCTTTCTTGTTTTAAAGGTCCAATTTGGGGGAACAACCTTTCCAACAATATAATTAACAAAATCCGCATACCATGGTTCATCGTTATTTGACTTGGATTTTAGCACCATTAAATTCTCGTCGGAGAATTTATCAGCAATTTCCCTCTCAGTTAACACCTCCATATACGGATTCTCAAACCTAGATAAGTGATCTGCAGCCAAGTCTTATGCTTCCTCATGTTTCTCTAATACTTGACAAGGGGTAGTGAAACTCCTGGGGTCTTTTTCTTTTGATGGCAGTTCGTTGAGCAAGACAGTTAAGCACCTTTCATTTGTTGTCTCCGTACAAGCTTCTTCAATTCTAGATTTATTCGTCAGTAAACTCTTCAGATATTTAGCGTATTTTGGTATTTGCAATAGGGCTTCGATAAATGAAATATTAATATCGAGTTGTTTTAGATTCTCCAAAAATTCCCGTTGCAATGCTTCTTCTTTTTCTTTTCTCACTCGGTTTGGGAAAGGAATAGATGATTGTTGTGATTTTACCAATGGTTAAGTAGTCCTTTCAGGAATACTTGAAGATTTATTTTCCACACCATCATCATGCGGCTTTTTCTACACATCTTGTTCAAATCTGGGAGGTTCATTTTTGTTGTATCTAGTTTCTTTAATTTCTTTACTACGGGTGGCTTCAAACGTCATCTTTTCTCCCCTAGTTGTCACTCCTTTGACTTCATTTTTTGGAATCAAAACATTACTCACAATCTTTGACAATTCGTTTACCTCGATTTTTAGCCCACTCAATAAGTTACTTTGTGTTTTTAACAAAAGATCGTTGGTGGTTCTAAATTCTTTAATGAATATCTCCATTTCCTCGTGTTCACGTCTACCTTCATCAATGATTTTAGCCAACATTTCTTCCATAGTTAACTCCTTGGTAGGGGTAATTGAATGGGTATGGAGGCTCCCCGAAAAACGGTACCTGAAAAGAAAAGACATAATTCATAGTAAAAAAAACTGTTCTTGAAAAAATAAGCGAGAAAGCTAACTAAAAACATTGGTTGTATCAGTCAGTCATACGTCCGTATTATGTAAAATAGATACGCCGTTATCGATGTTAATGTTGAATACGCTGTATTCAAAGAAAAAGGATACACCGTCTTCAATAATAGACAACTGACATAGATAAAATAAAACTAGATTTATACTAAAATAAATATACTTAAATCCAATAAAAAACAAGATATTAAACAATCGAACTCCCCGACAAAGGCGCCAATAACGTGATGTGTCGTAATGTAGGTATTATTTATGTATCAAGTTTTACTATTTATTTTATGCCGACTATACCTAAAACAACACTTTCACGGGCAGTGTACCCGATCAGATGTAGCTTCGTTGGTAAGTAGGGTGTCGATCACTGAGAGTGGAAGTTAACTCTTAATTCTACTGGTATTTTATCTATCTAGTTTTGATACTAATCTAACCTAATTATTCTAATTAAACCTAAACTAACGCAAAGGGGGGTTTTCAGCTTAAGAGACTAACACGAGTTTAGTTCTAATTATCCTAATAACGCATACAAGAGATTAACAAAAGATTGGGAAGCAGTCAAATGTGAGGAAAACGTATTAGCCAGTTTAATCTAATAATATGCCTTGATTGTCTATTCGTGCAATGATTGTATTAATTCGTTGGTGGTATATCATTCCAAAGTTAGGTGGATCTTCTCCCTAGACTCGAGGTTTGTCGCTAGTTAATCCTGTCACAATTAACCTAAACCCGCATAAAGCTCACACCGTTGATTATAATTTATCTAGGAAACTATATTGGTGGTTATATTGAATCCTAGCTCATAGAGGCTTTACCAACTTACTGCTTAATGGAAATTCATATACTAGTAGTCCACACCCACTTAACTACCTATGGAAACAGGACGTTATGTGTAATCCTAAGTCACCGGCTTAGTCTACCTATCCACTTAACCATAGATCGAAACAGGGTTTTCTATTGGTGATCCTATTAGTCTAGCTATATGAATAAGCGTTATATGTTTCTATCCCGGACTCTTAGCCTACGCCCAAACAACACCGAAGTTGTAGCGCATTAAATATGTAGGACTAGATCCAGTTGAATGATAGGAAAAACACATAATTAAGCACATAAACGGGTATGAAGTGATAAACATAATCAACATGCAACGAATAAAGAACAATCGATATAAAGACAAATAAAAACATTATATTATCATAACATTATAGTCATTGTAACAATACACGAAATCATAGATGAACGATTTAACATAATGCTAACCGAACGCGTATAGGGGAGTGTAGAGATTACAAGAGTTTTCCCATTGATCAGACCACTTTTAGGACCTTCTTGGCTTCATTGATCTTCTGGAAATCAGACTTGGTGGTAAAAAGCATACCCTAAACCGTATTTATGATTTGGTATTTATAGACTTTGAAAATTGGTCGATACGGCGTATTGGAACTCAATACGGCGTATCGAGGTTGCTTGGCGTGGGCTCCAAGAATAAAATATTCCAAAATTCTTGCGCAGGAATTTAGATACGTCGTATCCGATTTTTGGTTACGGCGTATTGACCAATACGCCATATCCGTTTCTTGGATACGGAGTATTGACCAATACGGAGTATTGGGGTTTTTGGATACGAAGTAGTGGCTAAAAATGTGTTTTTCTTGATTTTTGACCAAAGTATCATATACGGCGTATCAATGGCGTATTCTTCAAAGTTAGGCAATGGTCTCGAGTTCTTCAAAGTCTTTAGATATGGCGTATTTGTCTAGAATGGGACGGCACATCGATGTCAGATGCAGTCGAATTTCTTAGACTCTTCATTTATGCTTCAAAACACGTCATTTTCTTCATCTTTTGCCAAATACACAATAATTACTGCAATTCTCAAATATAAATGATTAAGTAACAATTCTTTGCAACAACTATACAAAATGGGTTAATATCGTGGGATAAATGATGCTATAAAATAGACGTAATTTGATGTCATCAAGCGTATAAGCTCAGAGACCGCAACGGGAACATCCTGCAGCAAACATGGAACATCTGTAACCTTAAGAAATGCTATGTGCATGAAATGTAAGCACCCCTCCCACGCAAGATAAGCAGCGGAGGGGGCACTGCCTGAACTTATTTTCTTATTGTAATGCATTTAAGTTTTAATGAAAAAGTAAAGCCTAGCTACCTTCACAAGTTTTACTTTAAATTTTTATTTACTTTTTACTTTGCAAAGATACTTGAATGTTACATGAATTGGTAAGACGCGCACGCAACAGGGCATGACCCAATGAATGTTACTCTGTATAACAAAAGGATGAGTAACCTAATAATTCACTCAACGTACATAAGAGGTATTGCAAGCCCGGTACCAGAAGAATAACCCACAAGTATTCAAACAAGACTATCATTTTAAAAGAAATGTATCAATAACGATATAAAAAGATAGCAGTAATAGCATTTAAACAGTGGAAATGTTAAAGTATTATAAAATTTGTCTAAGTACAAGAACCGCTGCAAAAAGGCCATAAACGGCCGCGATATATAGTAATAACAAAACAAACATCAGGAAGCACCGTGACAAGATAAGTTCAACTAGGTGGGTCATGTTCCGGAGTAGTATCCAGCTCTTCTTTTTCAAATTCAACCGTGGGGAAAGAAGCAACATTTCCCCGAACATCTTCCTGACCATCCACATTTACAATATCATAATCATCCGTAGTGATAGGAGGAACGGAGCGTGTGGAAGCAAAAGTAGTGGATAAGGCAGTCGTGGCCACAATAGCAGCCGATACGCTGCCAGAGGTACTTGCCGCACCTATCAAGTTCTTGGTAGATAAAGGGTCAACTAACGGTACCTAAACATCAATAAGAGTTGACCACTGCGCCGCAACATTCTCCCTAATCTTCTCAACTCAAGAGTGGGTAACACTTAAAGCAAATGACAAAGAGGTCTCACCAAGAACCACTTGATCTTCAGGTCGATGGATAGGAAGTGTCAGCTGCTCAACGTCAGGTTGCAAATCGCTCATCCTAGGAGCATCGGCAAGGGGATCTTCCAGGCGGAGCAGATCCATAATATCCACAGTACTTGCATCCTTGTGAGAACTTAGTTCGGCAAGTAAAGGGAAATCCACCTCGCGGAGCCTCTGCAGGGCGGAATTATAGTCCGCTTCCGCAGCCGGATTATAGGCAACAATATCCGCCATACTCCTGCCTGCCTTTCCGTGGTCAATGCCGGCCGACAGTCCATCTTGCATCCCCTTCTCAATAGCACGGCTGATAGCAGACCCCAAAGCTGTAAGATATTCTTGTGAATTTAGACACTTAATGACAGCAAGCTTTACGCCATGGGTCAATAGCCACCTCCGGCCAGATATAGTGTTAAGGAGGTGAGGATAAAACTTTTCCTCCAAATGAAGAGCCATCTCCAGAAGACCAGCATCCAGCTTTGCCACCTTATCATTAATAATGTTCATCTGAGCATCCTGGAACTCTTCAATCTGCTCCTTTAATCGCTCATATCCTGAGATCTGACCACGGAGGCTGGAACATGAAGTCTCCAGCACATGCACCTATCATGACAAAAGTATAAACAAAGAAGAGAAAATATAGAAAATAGAGAAGAATATGAAAGACATATAAGTTCTGGGGTGCATACCTGATCCAAAAGGCCGTCATTCTGAGACCTAAAGGAATACATGGCAACATTCAAATCGTCTAAGTGGGTTTGCGAAAACCAATACTAGCTGTTTTAGAACATGTGTCCATATCGTCTTTGTGCATCAAAAGTTTTAACACAGATTATGATTATGTTGATGTCTATGGAAGATTCAAGACGGTTATGGCTTGGGACTTCCAAAATCATCTAATCTTTCTTGTTTGTGTTTCCTGTATATTTAAAAAAAAAGGTGGGGGGGGGTTTTATGCTGCTTTGTCTCGTTTCATTCATTACTGGTTGGGAAAATGTTTCTGCTACTTGTTCTTCATTCCTGCGTTACGTGTTCCTGCTGGTCTTCATCAAGGTTCCTAATGATGGTCAAATAAGTGTGTGCATCTTGAAAGTGGTTAAGTCGTGAGTTTATGGTTAGCAATACGTGTTGCCAAGTTTGACGTGGTAAAGAATGGAACATGTGGTATGATAGGAGTGCTATAGAAAAAGAAAATACGTGATATCACAGGCTGTGATTTTATGTATTATTTAGCAGCAGATAAGATGGAATGTGCGAAATATATGGGAGTAGTTACAATGCATATTTGACTGAGTGAATGGTGGAGTTATTTTGGACATGATTTATATGGAAACCCTAATTCATAGGGATTTTGTTTAGTTTGAAATCAAACTTCCTTTATATTTGGTCTTGCCTCCAATGTTAAGTTGCTCCAGTTTTGTGTGGCGTCTACGTGTTACTGCTGCCAATAGGATAGACGTGGAATAGGTCAGCTCATGACTTATTACTATATTCCTGCTGGTATCTTTTAGTTGCTGCTGTTTGTTAGTATTCCTGCTGTCTACGTGTTCGATTCCTGCTGGTCACGAGTTTATTTATTCCTGCTGTTAGTTATAAAAAAACTACACTTAAGGGGAGGCTAAATACCAATTTGAGGGGAGGCTTATTATGAGTGTGTTATGTTTCTTATTTGAGAGGGTTTGGTGTTGGTAACCACAACACCAACTACATGACGTCATCAGTTCACCAATGCCTTACAAGCATAAGATATCTGACTAGTCCAAGAGAATACGGTGCTTGGTAAAGATCCTATTGTTCTATTATCCGTTGATGGTTGCAAGGTCACCCATAACTGCGATGCTCGGTAATCTCTTTCTTATTGTTGAATGATATATAATGTGGACGAGTAAAATTTTATTTATAAAACTCATAGAACGGCCTCATGGTAAAGCCTTTCTTCCAATCCCGTTGATAGCGTAAGGGTTTGCTAAAAATCCTATGGCCTTCACTCACCATGTTCTTGTAACAAAGAGTGGCTAGTCCAAGAGGGTACGGCTCTTGGTAAAGACATCATCAAATCCGTTTATGGCTGGTAGTTTGCCAAAAACTATACCTTTCAATGATTCACTTTCGAGTGATGAGGATAGTTTTATACTTATTTAATTGATGATTCTTTGTACCTCTTTGCTTATCATGGTCCGTTGAGAAGACAAGCAATGGACATTGAAGTGTTTGGATATATCCTCCTGGTGCTCAAGCTGAAACGCGATGGAAACTTGAAGGTAACGGAGTCACCGTTCAAGTTTAGGGGAGGATTGTTGGGAATAATTAAAAAATGACTAAGTGTTGTTTCTGCTGTTAGAGATATTCATTTCTGCTGATGGCATTAAGTCGTTCCTGCTGATTATGTTTCTGCTAGTCATGTTCTCGTTTCTGCTGACAGAGATAGAATCTGCTGATCTTATTTATAGACGTGATTAATGTAATTAAGGAATTATAGATATATTCTAGAGTTATCTCATAAAGATAGGAATGAGATAAATTAGGAAGAGATTGATATTACGCGTTTTTAGGAAGAGATTGATGTATATCTCTTACGCAATTTTAGGAATCTTGTTTAGCAATTTAGGGTTTCTTCTCTATAAAAGAAACCTTTAGTATTAGGGTTTGGTACCGATTCACAGATCACAAAAACAATTTATTATTAATAGAGAGATCCATAGAGGATCATTGGTTATATTTGTTCTTCTTTATTCTGTATTGTTTAGTTTCCGCCTAAACGATTGTTAGAGTCTCTCACGTATATACTTGTGATTACATAAGTACTATACAACCACAAAGGCTAGAAGATCTATCTAGTTCTAGATCATAACAATTACTGCAATTCTCAAATTAAACGATTAAGTAACAATTCTTTGCAATAACTATACAAAATGGGTTAATATCGTGGGAAAAATGATGCTATAAAATTGACGTTATTTGATGTCATCAGTTGTGAAGGAAAAGTTTATTCTTGGGTTGCATCAGATTGAATTTTTTGCGTCAAAGGTCAGCTACATAAGCATCATCTAGCTTTACGTTATATAATACTCTTGAATGCTTTCAATTCCCTCAACTGTTTTCCTATTTTAATTAAAATAAACATGTTGGTGGCTTGGTTACATAGTAAAGAACCAGCCATTAAACCAAGATAGTCCACACCAACATTCCTTTTCTTTAAAAAATAGATTGTTTGTTTTGTTTTCATCATTTTTCATGTTATCACTTTTAAACATGGTCAAGCCAATTGCCTAAATCAAGTAATGGGACTTGGTTCATGAGAATGAACATTAAGGATTGCTATTTTGTATATTATTGAAATATTATTTTGTATCTTATTGAAAAGTAATTTTATATGGGTTACAAAATGCAATCTTAGATACTACTGAGATGGTACAAATGGTTGGGTTATAAGTGCTTATAAATGGGGTTATACTATCAAGTTAAACGCGGGTTCCAATAATCGTAAGACATTATTTATTCAAGTTTTACCATCATTACTTCTATTTTCATTATAGCTACATTGGTGATGGGACGAATGATGCTCTGGCTTTACCTGCTCAAATGGGTAGGTTGGGCTATGGGGTCAAAATGGGTTGAGGTTGAAATGGGTCATTTCGAGCATAAAGACTCGAGTCGAAATCACAAACGTGTTTTTCCATTTGTTAAGTTGAAAATTAACAAGTGACGTGCTAATTCCGAAATTGTAATAATTGGATCAATATTAGTAATTATATAAAACGAATAATGAGGTATGCAATTATGCTTTAAAAAGGTTACAAGACTGATGCCCATCTCTCTTATTTCTTTAATTCAGGATATGCACCTCTTACTTATGGGAAATTGCTATGGGTCAACGTGATCATGGACACATTGGGTGCATTACCACTGGCCACAAAACCACCAAATAATGGACTGATGAACAAACCACCTGTTAAGCGAACAAAAAGTTTCATCACAAAGACCATGGAGTAACATCATTAGCCAAAGTGTTTACCAAATGGCCGTCCTATTGTCTTAAATTTTGCACGAAAACCTATTTTGGGTCTACACGGACACAATGCATCTACCATCCTCAATACTTTCATATTCAACACCTTTGTCTTCTACCAGGTAAACTGTTTTTCTTAGACATCGCAACGGTCAGGTCGCGCAAGTTGGATAATGAATGTAAACAAGTAAATTTGTGTATTGGTATACCTATGTAATCTTTTTTTTTCAGTCAGGTCATTGCAACCTGGTCCATATGTAATGAAAGTGGTTGGAATGTAGTACCAGATTATGATGGAAGAAAAACAATGAATGAAGTATTATGATGAAGTCAACGATGAGTCAAATATTAAAGGAGTATTATTTGGCAAAGTCTGAAAAACTATATAAAGGTTTGAACTAATATGTACTTTGATGTTTAAAAGTTACTATTATGTAGATGCTTAAAGAAGCTGTTAGAACAAGAATTCGTGAAACAAATAAAGTGGTATGTTGTGACAAAGATGGCAACTACATCAGTTCTACAAACAACATTGTCTACAAAGAAATCTTTCATAGATTATTAATGTGTTTTTATTTGTTATTTTCTTATTCGCAATCAACTATATGTAATTTTGTTATGGTTTTATAAAAAACCAATTATTATACTTTTATCTTTTCGACACGATTCCATCACCCTCTTTACACTATCTATTAATCATTTAGTCTAATAAAAATTCTTGGAGCTAGCCGCTCATCGGGCGGGCCTTGAGGCTAGTAGGTTATATTGAGCGTTTGAAAAGAAAAAAATTCAAATGTCTAAAATTATACATGATTGCTAAAAAAATATAATTTCGGATGTCTAAAATTATATTTTTTTTGAAAGGCTTAATATATTTCTTTCCTAAATGCTTAATCTTCTTCCAAACGTTCGAAATTGTACGTCTCTTGAAGCGAACGCAATGTGTGGGCAACCAAAACTCGTTATGTTACAAGAAGAGGCACTATTTGTAGTAATTAAGGGCTATAGTAAGTTTCAAAACCAAACATGAAACTTTAAAAAAAAAAACGAATATGTCGGAGGTGCATATTTAGTTTTACCAAAATAATTTCGTATACCTAAGTATGATGTTCAACCCGTTAGATAACCCCAAACAACGTTTTTAAATGCCACACACAACTATCACCGCCATTACTGATGGAATAAATCTCATCTCTACTACATTATAATGAATTTGGGACATTTCTCTAAATGGAAAGGCTAAAATTTGAGACATTCTAACTTACCTGTTATAAATTTATATGTCTCTTGCTATAAAGTCAATACCTTGCACATTGTAACAACTAACATTAATACCTTGCACATTGTAACAACTAACTTCAATTCAGCCCATTGTAACGGTCTATTTTAAATCGTTAGTAACACTCCCACATCCCTCTAATATTGATATAGAATAAAAAGGGCTAAAATTCCAGAATTATACTCCCTACAATCATGCCTTACATATTGCACTATCCTGCCATGTGCTTAACAAAATGCCACTATAAAAAAGAAGGCACAAGATTATGGTTTAGGTATAATAACATATCAAAAGTTTAAAACTACTTATAAATTATTATGCACAACCAAACTGGAATAACAATGGTCATGTCATCTATGTCCCTTGATCCCACCGTCAGAGGCGGACTTATGCCTATGGTAGGTGGTTCCCGGGAACCACCTTTGAAACCGAATTCATTTGTAAGCGATATGTGAGTTTTTATCATGACCTACCATAAAAAACTTACGGGAACTGCATTAAGATGAGAATGAACTTAGAAGAAGATAAAAATTAAGGTGGATTTGTTAGAAAATAGTCCATGAAGAAGAAGAAAGAAGAAAAAAGAATGAAGAAGAAAATAAAAAATGTTGTGTTATTCCCTTTGAGTTAGTTACCAAAAACTATAAAGTTAAGATAAACTAACTTATGCTTAAAGCAATGTAATGAAAATAAGTTTTGACAATTATAAATGTAAACAAGCAAAGAACACAAAACTAATTTTCAACGTTTAACTCTTATAAATTTATTAAGAATTATAAAAAAATGGTGTGTTATTCCATTTGAGTTAGTTACCAAAAACTATAAAGTTAAGATAAACTAACTCATGCTTAAAGTAATGTAATGAAAATGAGTTTTGACAATTATAAATGTAAACAAGCAAATAACACAAAACTAATTTTCAACGTTTAACTCTTATAAATTTATTAAGAATTATACCCTATTGTTTGCGGAATAACAATGGGGATTGAATGACAATGTGTGTGTGTGATATATTCCTCACTAACAACTTAGCATATCTTAAAGTGTTATGCTAAGTTGACAACTATGCTAACCAACTAAGCTTGCTCAGGGACCTAGTTGATATTGGAGGAGTAGATGTTTATGAAAGATACGACTTTGAATGCACAAACTTAACCTACTCTGTTTACAAGGCATGTCTATATATACTACTTAGGTAGGGTCATACCTACATGGGTAATAAGTGTGTGTCCCAAGGTTGATTGACCAATACATATTGTACAAGTTTGTCTCCATTACAATTCTAATCTAAGTAAGGGACAAACACACTTCCTAATGTCAGTGTTAACATTGACCTTGTCTTCATACCATGTTCAGGATAGTTTGACTTTAGGTGGATAAGAGCTTGAACTTATCCATTTTAAACTATCCTATCTATTCTTCTGGCACTTGTCTTCAGAGACTTCTAATTGTTGGAGATCATTTAGGGTTTAGGGAGTTTATTGCCACAACTTACTGAACCCATCATCTTCTTCTTTGGCTCAGGGACTTCATTTGATGAGAACCGCCTCACTGAATGGTTGAGTCTTTCTTATAGACTCAGGTTGAACACTTGAAGGTAACTCACTGAGTGTCTGTTCACTCAGTGACCTTGAAGTGTTTAAGGTTATCTAGCACTTTGAATATTTTGTATTCAAATCCAAGTGAAAGATCATTGGGCACTGAATTGGCCCAACATGGTAAAAAGAGAGAGAAAAGGTGTTGGGGTTTTAGGAACGATGAATAATAAATATGCTAAATTTATTTTGTTGAAAAGTGATAAGTGTGACACTAGTAGGTGAATTTTTTATTTTCTAATTTCTTTCTTTTTCTATAACTTTAGTTATCATTCTTGAATTCAATATAAACCGTAATTATAAACCAATGAACAAGTGGCTAGTTTTTAACATTGCTTTTGTACACGTCTTATAAAACCGGTAAAGTAAATATCACACATTCATAGTCTAAAA
Organism: Tanacetum coccineum; assembly: GCA_026074375.1. Classification (NCBI taxonomy): domain Eukaryota; kingdom Viridiplantae; phylum Streptophyta; class Magnoliopsida; order Asterales; family Asteraceae; genus Tanacetum; species Tanacetum coccineum. The sequence goes on from BQNB010010033.1 coordinate 53,073, forward strand.
AACTATGATTTTATGATATTGTATACCAACTAATTGTACAAGATTGACCCGATCCGCCCGACCCAACCTGTTGACCAATGATTTAGACTTCTCAAGTACGCAAAGGGAACTACCTTAGTTTGGCACATGGGTCCGCCACTGCCCACCGTTGAAGATCCACTTAAATCAAGCAGTAATCCAAGCCATGAGATGTCAGGCCTTTTGTACTCTTTAACGTTTTCTCCACCCACTAAACTTGAACTTCATCCAATTTTAACCCCTCTTCCAGCCTTTAAACCTCTTGCAGTCCATGCACCTCTCCCAGCCCTCTTCCAGTCCAGGTTCAAAGAGACCGATCTCTTGAGGTAACATACTTTGGCCAATCTTTATATTTCTTTAAGAAACATTTAACATACTTGTTCAATATAACAAATTAACAACATTACTAATTACTAATGTTTATTTGTTTTATATTTCAAATCAAGAAGAAGTGTAAAAGGTTCATAAACTTGATGCACTCGAAATGGGACTAAGTCATTACCCTTGATGATGAGGAATAAACCCCGCCTGAGGTTTCCTTAACAAGGAGTGTGAAACTCAAAAAGAACAAATCCAGTTTCGATATTTGGCAATAAACTAGTTACTTGTTTCGGACACGACAAGAATGAATATGATGCATTGCCTGCATGAAGCACTTCAAACTATTATCCCACATTAAACTCTTACAATCTTACATTCTAAGAACATAATGTATACTTATTATTATTATTTTAAAACTTTGCAACGGTGTTTATTTTTCAAAACGTACCCTTAGAGGTCGTTCTTTATGCTTTGTACTTGAGATGCTCAATAAAGTCACGCCTCCGGACACGTATTCCGTCCAGGCCCCGTCTGGGGGTGTGACATATACTTTCTATTTTTATTTTTGTTTCAACTGTTATGCGCTTTAAAAAGATTAACAAGAATTGTTGGTTCCATTATAAATTTCATATTTTGCTTATTTGGTAGATCCTCATACGAATTTGCGTATTTGGACTATGAAACATACCCGCAGAAGGAACATCAGTAGACCATACAAGGCTTTTAACAACCAAAATATCTTCCAGGTTCGAGAAGCCTATACCACAAAGCAAATTTCAATCTAAATACTGATTTAGGTATTTCACAAAAACAGATGACACTAGCTTGCTGTGCTTAAGAGCAAAAGGCTTTTTATATCATTGATTACTGGCTCCGAGGCATTACACTGAAAGAAAAAGTTTATTTCCCGAAACATATATAGTGAAGCTGTAAGAAGATTCGTATAAGCATAAAGTAAGCAAAATCAAGTCCAAAACATGAACAATGGAAAAACGTTAGATGTTAAAGATTAATTTTTGTTCTTAGTAGTTCGATTTTAGATGGACTAATTTTAGCAAAAATGGAATTTTTTACTTTCACCTTTGTAATCATGTGAAGCAGGCTGAGCTGACTTTGCTTCCTTGGTGCCATAATACCGTGACAAAAGATTTTAACAATTAACATCAACTAGATCTCAACCTTGACAAATAAAGTGGTGGTTTTATAAGTCTTCTTTACCAATTTTTGGAGTGAAAATGAAAAGCTATTCATTAAAAATCCAAAGTGGTTAATCATAAAATTTTACACTGATTAAAGTGGGCGATTTCTAAATTTTTGAGATCAAAGTGAAATGCACTATTGAGATCAAAATGAAATAAGGGGGTGTAAAGTTTTTGACAATTGTTGGCAGGTGGGATAGTAACGTGGGCACTGAAAAATAATATAAAAATGCCCTCACATGGAGGGCGCGTGATGTAACTTAATGGGCAAAAGTAACAGTCGTTGGCCATAATTTTTAGGTTGCAACAAAAAAGCGACTTTTAGGACATATGAAATATAAACTTAGTTTCAGTGGTCATCGTGCGAAAATCGCAAACTTTAGGGACGGAATTTGCAATTTACCCCTCATAATATGAACAAACTTATAATCTGAACCTAATGATAATTTGCAAATCATGTTCCATGAAAAGTGATACGATAGACAAGTTGGGTAATAAGATTTCGTAAGGAATAAGAACACCAAATTCATAAGTTCTTATAATTTCTCAAATTTGGTTATTTCTTTATAAAAAAAGGTAAGGTAAGGTAATACCTAATATCGTCTTTCACGAGTTATGAGTCCCAATACCGTCTTTCACGGTGTATGGAGGAGGTTGAGACGTAGACAACCACACCCCTACCTAAGGTAGAGAGAATGTACAAGTGATTTATGCATTAGACATGTATTTAGGCATGTGATGTGATGTAGGTATTACCCCTTGTTAACGTATCCACGTATCCACCAATCCTCTATTTGTAAACCCTGAAAACTTTATTATACTCTCCTCCATCTAAACATCGCCGCTGCCCGCCGTAACCACCGATCGACATCTCCGCCGCCTGCCACCGGTAACTTCGATTCTTCTTCTTCTTATTCGATCAATTTTAATTTATATTTTTCATGTTATATTTCTATCTATCTATATAGTTTATGATATTAGGGCTTGCATTACTGTTACCATTAATAATATTAGTATTACAGAACAATAATGTGTTTAGTTTTCTTATATATATTAAGTGCTGTATTATCTATAAGATGATGATTTTATATATTATAAGTTTATTATGATGAGTTTGTAGTTTATATTCTATATATTCGGTTTCGAAATTAGTAAATGCAAATCATCTCGAACGCCGCCTACTCGCCTAGGGTTTAAATCTTGATAGGTAAACTTTTTGGAATGACTTAGGAAAAGTACGGAAAACGGCTACGGAATACTGTTTATTATAAAGGATGATTCGTTATATTCAGCTAGTTACAAACACGCAATACAATGTATGAAAAGTATGTAGATAGTGTATATTATTACGGTTTTGTTTTGTTTCGTATGTTATGTTAGTTGGCGACAGGAGTTGTTGTGTTTATGAATTAGTTTGAGCGCAAGTTATACGAGTGACTGATTAGTTCGTGAATAGATGTGTATGTGGTTGCTTGTTTTACTATAGGCTGCATTCGCATTCTGTTGTTATATTCTTAGTTATCTATTCTATTATATAAGCATTTCCAATGTGGGATTCCATCAAAAAATTAAGATAAGATGTGCCAATATTGACCATGTGAAATTCATTTTATTTTTATAAGATCATATCATAGAGTCACATTTTCACTTCTTAATTAAAAATATCACTTTTTATTTTATCAATTTGACAACGTTTTTATCTATTTATTTTTTTTATGATTCTAATTTTCACCGTATTTTGTAAAATTTTTCCTGAGCCTTAATCAACATCATTTTTTTGATATATTTTTATAAAATTTTTAGCTTTTCCACAATGTTTTAATGGTTTATTTTGAATTTTTTAACAACTTAACTTTATTTGAATACAAACTTGATTCGTAGAAGATAATATTTTTGGAGACAATGTTGGAATAGCAATAGATGTGTGATCATTATAAAATCCAGGCTGAGAATGATGAATAATAAGATATATTGCGGGAATGCTACGGAAAACACCAAACAAACGAATTCTCTAACGGTAGTGGAATAGCGGAGCGAGTTTGGGTTGAATTTTTGTCGCCGCCGCTTTGCGCATGGTATCCAACTAGTGCTAATAAATATTAGGCTTTTAGGGTTCGACTGTTTACGTTTTAGTTCACTTAGTATATATAGGTTTTTGGTTTTTAGTTAATGTTAAGATGACCCGGGCGAGCCGACTGAAATATTTGCCATCATTGTAAACAAACAACATACATCTTTTAGGGTTTGGAATCTAGTCAAGCGAGCGCTCACCCCCAGAGCCGATTTTTATCTAATAAGTAAGATTTTACAATATGTGGAAATAAACTTTGAATTACTAGTTCATCATAGATCACCTAAAGCGATGTCGCCGTGTGTTTCTTGAAGCAAGTTCACCAGTTATCTTGTCATAGTCAAAAACTCAAAATTGCTAACCCATTCAGCCTCTCTTCAACATTATTATTGCTCTTTCTTTTCAATATGGGCAACTTGACGGTAGTGAATCGGATGCAACATGATTAGTTTATAACTAAATTATATAATATAATAATAACGTAAATTATATAACATAATAGCAAGTTAGCAAAACAAATAATAAGTATGGATTATTGAATTATATCACCTGATCAATTTGATGAAGAGATTCAACAGAAGAATTTATGATTGATCAAATCGCTCTGAGGCCTTAGATCGTACCCAATTCGACTGCCAATTGCCAAAGTTTCAACTGCCAATATAATTACCACAATGTCAAACGGTTTTGTTGCTTTTCTTGACCTCAGCACTTTTCCTAGTTCCTACATGACTAGTCCGCTAATCGATTACCTTTAAGAAAAGTCATAAGGGCCGGTTATTGTTTTTAACATAAAAGTGGGGAAAACCCCCCGGCGGATTAAAACTGAACTTACAGTATTGTTAACATGGGGGTGGCTACTTATAAAAAAGATTCTCCCTTTCTATGTGCGGCCTTGGGCCTCGCCCAGCTGGCCCCACACAAAGCCGAGCCAGTGAAAGCATATAGTAGAACATCTCTGTTGTGTTTACAAATAGATGGTAATTCGCTAAAGATTATGTCTTTAATTAAAAGCGGTTTCATTCTTGACGTTTATTTATCGTATAAATTTCTAATTTAATTTTAGTTGCGGTGCAAAATGGATGACGATAATTGAAGGGAGGATTTTTTCATTCCCAAAACATGAGAATAAGATCTTAGAGTGTGGACAGAGATTAAAAGCATTCCGAGAACCAACTTTGTGGGGAAAAAAAAAAAAAAAAAAAAAAACAAAGATTTACAAGAATACATCTTTATGAATGGCCCCCCTTTGTGCTACTGGCCTCCCTCACTTGGGGCCACAACCTAGCTGGAACAAACATGGACGTTGTACAGGTATCAGACAATACAGGCACCACGTCACACAAGGTTTGGTGGACAGTCATGGTTTGCCGTTGAGGCTGAATTGACACCAAGCTCGGAACAAGACTAAAGAGGACGTGATGAAAGATGGGGATTGTATGTATAATGAGGAAGTGTCGAGTATGTTACTAAGAAATGTTGGGAATGGAGAAGGTTATAACGAGAAACGGAAGATGGATTTGATTTTAAGAATGATTATTAAACGTTGATTTGAATGTTTGATGGAAAGTGTATGGTGGGTTGTTATTCAGAGCTTTTTAAGAAGGACTCTTGTTTTTATCGGGGTTTTTAAGGTTATTATCTTTATAAACCTCGACTGTGTTTCTCGTTCCTTAATTTTGTACTGTGACTTCAATTTAGCATTTGTCTGATTATTGTACGTATTGTCAAACTTATACCTGCAATAGAATGATTTGAGATAATTAAGATTGGAAATTTCAAGCATATTTTCTGTTTTTTTGTCTTGTGGTAGAGATTCAATGTGTGATACCTTCTTCGTGATGTTTTGTTTCATCTTCAGTCATATGCCTTTATCAGCTACTGGCCTAAAGACCTCCCGCCTATCCAACTTTGAGCTAATTCAAAACTACAGTTAGAAATGAACATCCTTTTTGTTTGTCACTTAAATATATATTTCAAGTAAGCCCTTGATTGTTTATTTTCTAATCTGTGTATGACGGGACTCTTTTTGTTTGACCAAGCTGGCTATTTTGTTTGACCAAGCTGACTATTTCACTTATCTGCAATAAATCATGGTATAGGGATGTTACTTTAGGAATCATGAACCTTGTTGACCATTTCAAAATGCTGTAAATGTAGACAAATATCAGTAAACACGCACATACATGATACATTAATGAAGGTATAGTATGATGTTAGTTGATTTATTATTAGGTCGGTGTGATCCCAAGTGCCAGGACACAACTACTTAGGTATTATTAAGGTCAATGTCTTGATTAATTATGAAGTCTATCTTTTTAATTTGACAAGAGTCACCTTATTTATTTTTGGTGTAACAACACTCTCTTATTCTTAATCTTGTTTAGATACTTGATTTTCTATTTGAAGTACTTAAATATGCTGTCGACTTGATAATGACATTAAGAATGAAATGTGAGTTTGTAGAGACTAATTCAGGGCATAAAAATCCTTGTTTATGGATGTCCTGTGGTTTTTATACGAACGTCAGTGTTATGTCTTAGGTTAGTGGTTATGCTAAAAATTTTAATTATTGAATATGCATATGCATAATTTTAATGTGGATACTGATTTGGTAAATTGTAGTATTTTATGTATGTATATGCCTGTATGTCACCTTTTATGTGTTGAGCAGGATGTGTCTGATCCTGAAGTTATGGTTACATTTCCAATTCTTGATGCTGAAGATGGTGCTGCAATTGTTGCTTGGACAACCACACCATGGACTCTTCCTAGTAATCTAGCACTGTGTGTCAACTCAGAATTTGTGTATGTGAAGGTTAGTCGTTGATATGCTTTACTCAAAAGCAGATGTGGCAACATCGGGCCTTTTACTTACAATAGCATAGACTTAGGTTATGCATTATCTATTCTGATATAAAAATGTTATATCTTTATCTTCCAACGGGTGGCCAAAAAAATAATATGCAGAGGGTATTGGTGCAAACTGGTTAGCCTTTTCTAATGCATACAATTTCTTAAATATTTTTTTTAAAGATCTACATTACTGTAATAATATTGTTATTCTAATCAGAATTAATATTTCAGTATGTACTGAAAATGGACAAAAATTGTTTGTGGATCGACCTAGCCCAAGCTGGTGTCCTGGCCTTTTTCAGCTTAGACCAAAACATGGCCTGTCTTAATCTGAACTGGGACTAACTGTCTAACTATTTAACCAACCCACCTACCTGTTCATTTTGCCACCTCTAGTCAAAGGTTTGAAGCTGTATAATTATCTGATGGATAAATCAAATGAAATCAGGTGAAGAGCAAATCCAATGGAAATATCTATGTAGTTGCGGAATCTCGACTATCAGAGCTTCCAGTAGAGAAGCCAAAAAAAGGAACACCTAGTGGACCTGTGGATGGCAATTCACTTCCCAAAACCAAGGGCTCTACTGGTGGAAAAGCTAAAAACACCGTGGCTGCTTATGAAATCTTGGAAAAGTTTCCTGGATCTTCACTAGTGGGTAAAAAGTGAGTCATTTTACTCGATTTTTCTATAATATTTATCGGTAAATAATGCAGTAAACTAATAATATGTTTGCAGGTATGTGCCGTTGTTCGATTACTTCAAGGATTTCACAGATACGGCGTTCAGAGTTGTTTCAGATGGTTATGTAACTTCTGATAGTGGAACTGGGATTGTGCACTGTGCTCCAGCTTTCGGGGAGGACGATTATCGTGTTTGTCTCGAAAATCAAATAATTAACAAGGTTATAACAACTACATTCAAATTGTCTTGTTGTATATTTGTATTTTTATTTCAAAGATCCCTGATCAAATATTCGTCTATTCAGGGAGAAAATTTGGTAATGGCAGTTGACGATGATGGCTGCTTCACTAAGAGAATTACTGATTTCAGTGGTCGTTATGTCAAAGAAGCAGATAAGGATATTATTCTAGCAGTGAAGGCAAGTATTGTGGAAGTTTCCATAAAAATAACAAGTTGTTGCGAGACATCAGTTTTTTTAATATTTTATTCTTGATGATACAGGAAAAAGGTAGACTGGTTAAGTCTGGAAGCTGTATGCATTCAATATCCTTTTTGTTGGAGATCCGATACCCCTCTTATCTACAGAGCAGTTCCCAGCTGGTACACACGTTTTTTATGATATGTTTAATTAATAGTGTCTCTACGTCTTGTTCAACTTTTTATCCTCTTTTTCGTTATTGGATTTATAAAGTATTGTATCTTAATTAGTTGATTCTTGTTTACTGGTCAAGGTTTGTTGCAGTGGAGAAGTTGAAAGACCGATTGCTAGAGAACACTGAGGAAACAAAATGGGTTCCTGCTTTTGTGAAGGTATTCAAATCGCCATTTAACTATTCATTTTATTTTGTTACATTGATTAATTATGTGTCCCTGCTTTTGTATGATGCAGGAAAAGCGGTTTCACAATTGGCTGGAAAATGCCAGAGACTGGGCTATTAGTCGAAGCAGGTTCTGGGGCACTCCTCTTCCTATTTGGATTAGTAAGGATGGTGTGGATGTTGAAGTTATCGGCTCTGTTGAAGAACTGGAACGGCGTTCAGGAGTCAAGGTTTGTTTTTTCTCGGTTAACCGCTTGCAATGATTTGATTTTAAAGTCTAGAAGTATGTTGTGGATGCTCATTTGAATTAAAAACATAAGTTATATGATTTGATGACCACTATCTCAATTCTCACAGGTTACGGATTTACATCGTCACAAAATTGACCATATCACAATTCCCAGTCCTCGTGGTCCAGAGTTTGGTGAGCTTTACCGTGTAGAGGATGTAAGAAAAACCCTAACCACTTCATATTTTTCTGTTGGTTTTTAAGGAGGTCTTGCACTCTTGCATATATCTGGTTGAATAAAAAACATATATTTTTTGGGTTTGGTACCCAAATAAAATGAGTTTTGTGAATTTTTTTCTCTGTAACCATTTTGTTAATGAACTTCCCATGCACTTTTTGGTTGAGGGATCTATAGTCTTGCATTTAAGATCCATAATGTTTTATTATTGCTTTTGTGGCGTAATTCAGGTATTTGACTGCTGGTTTGAGAGTGGGTCCATGCCTTATGCATATATCCACTACCCATTTGAAAATAAAGAATTTTTTAATAAGAACTTTCCTGGACATTTCGTAGCGGAGGGGTTGGATCAAACTCGTGGCTGGTTTGTTTCTCTTCCTTCCATTCATCTAATGCAACTGTAGATTGATTTTTCTTTTCCTTTTTGCCATCATACTGCTCATCAATTGATAAGAGGTGGCATTCCAACCGATTTCCTTATGACCTGGTAGATTTGGGATATGTTGATCTCTAAAGGGTCTCGTGGGTAATTTTTTTTATTCCAACGGGATAGGATAGGCAGCGCATGCTACTAACTAAACAACTATTAAATAATTTAGAAACCAAAATAAGTGGCAATGCTTGCGGAAAAGATCAATTTCATGAAACACCCATGCTTCTTTTAGGCTTTTATATCTTTAGTAAATTTTACCAACACTTAGGGAGGATTTACAAAGTGTGAATGCTGCAGGTTCTACACACTTATGGTCCTGTCGACAGCATTGTTCGACAAACCTGCATTTAGAAATCTCATATGCAATGGCCTTGTGTTGGCCGAGGATGGTAAAAAGATGAGTAAAAGATTAAAGAATTATCCTTCACCTATGGAAGTCATCGATGATTATGGGGCTGTAAGTGTCCTTAGTTTTTGCATATTGAATAACATATATAATTATTAGACTTTATCAAGTTGATTATTATTTTAGCTTGTTGACCTGACTGTATATTTGTGGATATATGTTCTTAGGATGCTCTACGGTTGTACATTATAAACTCTCCGGTAGTACGTGCAGAGCCCTTACGTTTCAAAAAGGAGGGAGTCTATAATGTTGTGAGTAATCTTTATTGGCTCATCCTGAATATGAATTAAATAAGCACTTAGTAGCCGTGTCTAATCTTTACATTCCAATAATATTTTTTGAAATATTTCACCGCACCTTCTTTTTCTTAAAATAAAAAATATATAGCTAATTGATTGCCAATGCAGGTCAAAGATGTATTTTTACCATGGTACAATGCGTATCGTTTCCTGGTACAAAATGCAAAACGACTTGAGGTTGAGGGGCTTGCCTCATTTGTTCCACTTGATCGCCCTACCCTTGTTAAGTCAGCAAATGTACTTGACCAGTGGATCAACTCAGCCACTCAAAGTCTGGTTCATTTTGTTCGACAGGAAATGGATGCTTATCGACTTTATACGGTAAGTTTGCTATTGACTTCAAGCGTTAATGTTGTTATGTATATATGAAAGTTTATTATACATGAAAAACGCTAGGAGTTGGTGGTATGCATTCATGTTTATTCGTGGTATTTTGTATCCATGCTTCCAGATAAATACTAATTTGTGTTTACACATTTGCAGGTGGTTCCTTATCTCTTAAAGTTCCTTGACAATTTAACGAACATTTACGTGCGGTTCAATCGGAAAAGACTCAAAGGCCGCACTGGAGAAGAGGACTGCAGAACTGCACTCTCTACTCTCTACTATGTATGGTTCTGATCAATCATTTTACACAATGTGCGATCATCACACTTAACTAGATATTTAATGATGTATTATTATGTTATTTTACAATGGGGTGTAGGTGCTTTTGACTTCTTGTAAAGCAATGGCTCCATTCACCCCGTTCTTTACAGAGGTGCTTTATAAAAACTTGAGAAAAGTATCCAATGGATCAGAGGAAAGCATTCACTTTTGCAGTTTTCCTGAAGTAGAAGGAAAGGTACTATTGGTTTTTATGATACAAAATCTATTCTAGTTGGTTATTGTCTCATAAAGTATACAATGATTAATAATAATTTTGTTTCAGGGGGGAGATCGTATCGAACAAAGTGTTAATAGAATGATGACCATTATTGATCATGCACGTAATATTCGGGAGCGTCACACCAAACCTCTGAAAACTCCTCTCAAGTAATTTGATTATTGATAATTTTACATGGTTGCCTGCGGGTTTATTGTTTATATTTTATTAATATATTTGTCTCAATGGTTTCAGGGAGATGATTGTTGTACATCCCGATGCTGAGTTCCTTGACGACATTACTGGCAGACTGAAAGAGGTCAGTGGTGATTAGTATCTTTTTCCATACTATGTGTTAGACCTATTTAATCATAAATATTCCCGTAAGATTTGAATATTGGAGATAAGTTAGGGTGTCATGCTTACCTATTTGAAAGCTGATATTTTTAGATAAGGATAGTGATTAGTTCTTTTAGTAGAAATAGGGATTAGAAGTGTAATTTTAGGAAAATATCTGCAAGAGAGCTCAAAAGTTATTAAACTTTGGCGAAATTTGTGCTTAGAACATCTGTGGGTGAGACATTAACCATGGTTACGGTTGAAACTATTGAATCTCAAAACATTTATTGTGTTGGCTGTAGACGCTGAGTCGTTGTTAGAGGTGGCAATTTCAGTACATATACTTGTGGGGGTCAATTTGGGTTGTGGTTTTTTTCAAATGGGTCAATCAGCCTACTAAATGCATGCGACCTACTAAAGAATGACATTGTTTTTGCAAACATATTAGCTTACTTTTAAGTTATAATTATTTTCAAACATACCAAGATGTATGGATCAACCCTGTTAGGTCTGTCATACTTCGTGTTAAAATGACCAGCTTCAACCCAAGCACTTTTTGACCTGTCTCGGTGGATATATTGCATCTATTATCATCCATCATACCATTGTTCATTGTTAATGATGTAAATTCTTACCTTTTGTCACTTTACATACATTTGATTTTACTGGAGTTTATGCTTCGATATCCGGTTTCCATTTGTAAATATGTTTCATATCATATTAGTATCTTACTTAAATAATTTGCATATTACTTGTTTCTTTGTTATTGATGAAAATATCTTTGTTTCTTTAGCTGAATATTAATTCCAGTTGCTCCTTTATGTTGCCATTTTCTTATTTTGTTGGTTTGTTTGGATTTGCATTATAGTATGTGCTGGAGGAGCTCAATGTTAAATCTGTGGTGCCATGCATTGATCAATTGAAGTATTCTTTCTTGCGCGCTGAACCTGATTTCAGGTAGTTATTAGCTCTTATATATTCTCTCTTCCCAGTTTTATGTCACATTCTTCAATACAAGAATCGTGAATTAGCTTATATTTTCTTGATCCAGTGTGTTGGGTAAAAGGCTGGGCAAATCAATGAGAGTTGTTGCAGATGCCGTGAAGGCGATGTCACAGGAAGATATTTTATCTTTTGAAAAAGCAGGGGAAATTACTATTGCTACTCATTGCTTGAAGCTGACTGATATCAAAGTAAGTATATGGCTCCATATTCAGCATTTGTTTATAAGCTCGTTAAATCATTAAACTAATGATATAAACGCCTACGTTTTAATTTTGTAGATTGTGCGTGGATTTAAACGCCCTGCTGGTGTGACAGAAGAGGAAATGGATGCATCTAGTGATGGTGGGGGGGATTAAACTAGACATCTTTATAATACGTGTTTATATGATGATCAACATTTTTTCAATGACAAACATTATATTACCTGCAGGTGATGTTTTGGTTATACTGGACTTGCACCCTGATGACTCCTTGTTTGAAGCTGGTTTTGCACGGGAGGTATTTAATTTATAGTTGCCTGTTTTCTGATAGAATTACAAAACTTCGCTTTTGGAGATGTCCCGTGAAAATTGAAATATTTCTTTTTGGTTTGTTTCTTAGTTGAGCTATATGCTTTTCCATTTGCATCATTACCAAAAATTATGATAAATTTATATTATCTAAAGGAGTATCCAAGCTAGAGATTCTTTATTAGCGGCGTCTGAAACATATTTCTGATATTAAACTTCTATTTATAGGTTGTAAATAGGGTACAGAAGCTAAGGAAAGCATCTGGACTTGAACCCACGGATAGAGTGGAGGTGTACTTCAAATCACTAGATGAAGATCCATCGGTTCCAGCCCTTATTTTAAAATCCCAGGTGATTCTTCAATAGTTGCTTTGCTTTCTGTTTATCTGTAACGGGTTAAAACACTTCAAACAGTTATGATAGAAAAGGTTTAGCCTAAAAGTTCAACTGGGTTGAACGAGTCAATTCAAGGTCACCCAGGAGTATTTTTACTCCTTACAACCTTCTAAATCGCTGTCAGTTTTTGGTAACCATTTAACCCGGTATTCGTCAGATAATGGACAATATTGTTACCTAATTAGAGCTAAACATGACCCATCTTTTCCCTGCATATATAGATAGATTGTTGCCTTTTAAATCACTGTCAGTTTTTGGTAACCATCTAACCCGATATTTATCTGAAAATGGACTGTATTGTTCCCTGCCTAGAGCTAAACATAACCCATCTTTTCCCTGCCAATATAGATAGATTGTTAAGGGATCAGGTGATTGGTCACTACTCGCTAGCTTCTATCACTTGCGACAATAAATAGTGTCCTATCTCTTTTTTTGCAGGAAACTTACATCAGAGAGGTGTTAGGCTCTTCTTTACTTGATTTCAGCATGATCCCAGAAGATGCTGTAAGATATCTTAAACCCATGCACATGTTCTTGAAAGTATTCTGTTGTTTTTAATGATTCTGAATAATATATACTCAATATGTTGCCTAACAAGGAAAACCAAAAATCTTCCACCATCAATTTTGAACATGCTGTCGCAGTATCAGTTCTTGAACTTGCATGCTAATACTTATTTTATCTCTGAATTTTTGTAGGTTATCATTGCTGAGGAGACTTACAAGAACATTTCGAATTGTGACTTCACTATAATTTTGTCAAGAGCAACATCCAAAGTTGTTAGGCATTGACATTAAGAAAAAGGTTGTTAGACATTCAAAGCGACTTGATTAAACTCACTATAGTTTTGTATCTGAATTTTGAGGTTATGATTGCTGAGAAGACCTGTTCTGACAAAACCTGCCCTTTGGAGGACTACTCATGTATTAATTAAACAAGTTTTTGACCACCTTAAATCAATATAGTTTTGATATATGCAACTAATTGAAGTTAAGTTAGGTGCTGTTTGTTTTTAACTTATTGGGATTAATGGGGTTTTCAACTTGATTGGTCAGCGATTTCTCTTTGTTTGAATTTGACTTCAAACTTATAAATGTGATTTATTACCACAACCTGTGATGTCCTCCGGCTATAGCCGTGACTTAATTCCACATCTTCCATCTTAGCCCTTTTTAGTTTAATGTCAGCTCATCATCGCCACAGTGACCTGATTTTGTTTGTCATCAAACCATGCAGATTAATCTGCCATCGGGTTGGAAACCGACCTAAAGCCTTCGGTCTATCTATCTTTTAAGTCTCTTTTATACATAGTTATACGTATAGACGATATATGTACGTATGTAGGGCTCGTTTAGGCTCGCGAGCTGAATCGATATACATGTAACTATTATTAAATGAGCGCAAACTTAGGCTCCAGCTCGGGCTACAAAACGTTTAGGCTCGGTTCGTTCGAGCTTCTTAACAATCCGATCCTGAGCTTTAAGTAGTAGCCAAAATTGAAAACCAAATATTTACAGCGGATCCACAAGCAATTAATTTTTGCTATATTTTTCTACATATCATTCAACACACAATAATATTATATGTTTTTTTCTTAACACTTTATCTCTGTAAACCATCAATTCCGATACTTCACACAATAATATTATATGTTTTTTTCTTAACACTTTATCTCTGTAAACCATCAATTCCGATACTTGTTAGGATCCTGTGAGTAATAATAAAAGTATGAATAAGTAGCAGGAATATCATTTCTCATTTATTAATAAATCATTTATAATGCATATCACACGTGATAAACGAATCCTGATGGATGCTTGGGCCTATCTATCACATGATACTTCTCCAAGCGACCATAAGCGAAACTAGTAGGGTTACTAGTGGGTACCGAGTCACCTCTAATCACACCATTTTATTCATAAGTTATTTAGATTACAAGCCGCTCTTCTACTGGTTTTCAACATTCAACTCCATTATTTTATAGACATGTCTATAAAACTCATAAATGTATAACTTAAACAATAAAACAAAAAACAACACTATAGATTAATTTTTGAAGCGATATTTATCGCTATGACTTTTGGATTTAAAAATGGCCGACCGGCCGCTTAACTAAAAATCATGGCTGCCTCTGTGAGCGACGAAATCGTGAAAGCTTGGATTGAATAAGAAAACTAAATAAACATTAATGCAATATAAGTTTTGTTGACGAAGACGACTCACAATAATCGGAGACAAATCTACATCTTCAGCAGCAAAAGCAAAATAAGGCGGTAGCAAAGCACAAGCAGTATAGCAAATAATTAATTTGATGACGATATTCGACATGCCCCAAAAGTAATTCAGAGTGTAAACTTCTTTCCCCTTCATCAAAAGAAGCCAAACCCATATCTTATTGCCCGTCGTCCTATGCCACACCTGGAGTTCCCCTGTGTACCCTCTTCAGTTAGACGTTGTAAAACATCTTGTGAAACTCTCACCAGTCAGGGCTGTCTTGGCATGTGTTTTCGGGAGTTGTATATTATATGGTGGTAGTGATACCAGTATATCAGGTTCCTTGAATGATGGGTCAGTTCAGAAGCACGATGCTGACTGATTATTCTTTAAGTTTGCACTTGATCAATCAGAGAGGTTACATGTTCATTGAATTGAATTCAGTTTTTGCAGACCTTCTCTAATGTTAGCACTGTAAATTTGAAATATTTGTTAATCAATTAAAGATACATAATAATCAATGATTTGAAATAATATACAACAAAAATTTCTATGTTTAGTATTTGAGTTAGTAATAACTTTAAGTTTTACTGTAATGA
>BQNB010010033.1:68771-85105 GCA_026074375.1 Tanacetum coccineum
TTTCCAGTTCGAAAATCACTCAACCCCGAGCTCCACATCAATGGTGAGATGGTGTACAGAGTAAACCAAGGGCTAGGATTGGATGAGGACCTTTCTACACTCGCAACAAACACAGCCCAAGGGCTTTGAGCCTCTATAAAAGAAGAGAGACCAAGCCGAGACTCAACACACCTTTTTTTTTATGTTTTAGCTTAATTTTCAATCCTAAGTCTTTTCTTTTAATCTTTTAAGTGTACTCAGTTGTTTTTAAAGCTTTATGATTGTAATCTTTCTGTTTTTAATAAAAGTTAAGAATTTTTTGCCATTGCCAATAATTTGAATTCTCATGTAACCCTTTTGAACTCTGTTTGTCTTGTATACCAATGGTTTAAAGTTGTTAAACCTCACTAGTACTCACCTTTCTCAGCCTTCCATTTACTAAAAATCAATTAAAAACGTTTTTTTTACAAATTAAGGGGGTGTTTGGTTTTGACCCAAAATGGGTCATATAGGGTTGTGCATGGGTCAAGCTCACTCAGCCAACTTTGGCTGAGTGTGTGAGGTTTATTAAGCCTCTTAAATCACCATTCTTAGTTTAGAAACAAGTTTCTATGTCCCTTTTATGTTTCTGTCAAATTTTGAATAAGTAAAATTGAGCTTAAGTGCTCAAGCTGCATAAGCAGCTTAAGCACACTTTGGTTGTGCTCATTTGGTTGTATCTAGCTATTTTGAAACACCCTTGCTCTGTCCCTTTTGGTTTGACAATATAAGTCAAAAGAGTGAAACCCATATTTTTTGAAAACCTTGACTTTTGAGATCAAAAATCAGCAGGTTTTATTGTTTTTTAGGCCCCCAAGTTTTGAATATAAGCTCAATACCCTCCCTTTATTATCTGTTTAAAGTTGGTTTTGGCTAATAATCTCTTGAGAGCTTATATTCATAAGCTCAAATAAGCCCCCTCACCACTGCCTTAATTACCCTGGTGCTGAGCACCAGGTTTCAGCCCCCTTTTTCTAGCTTATTTGCCATTAAGCATTAGGATTTTAGTGCTTTTTCTTTTAGCTTATAGGTAGGTGTATTAGGTTTAGCAGCTTATTTCAATTAGATTGCTTATTAGAGTAGCTTAATAGTAGCCTAAAAGTAGATCTTTTCTGTTTTTGTTAAAACTGTTAGAATAGCTTATTTAAATTTCAGCTTATCTTAGGGCTTATTAGGTTACCTTAGCTTATCATTAGGACTCCCCTAGCCTATTTAACTGTCCCCATAAGCTTTAGCTTATTTTGTTGGCTTAAATCCCAAAAAGCCAAGTAAAATAAGCTCATAAGCTTATTAAGCTTCTGCAGCTTTAAAAAGCTACATTTCTGGCTTATTAAGCTCAATTCAGCTTATGTGCTTATTAGGAAAAATGTTCCCCTTAAGCCCCTTAGTAAGTTTGCTTTTATAAGTTTTCAAAAATAAGCTCTTTGGACCCACCTTGCTAATCGGGGTCCACTTTAGGGACCAATTGTGTAACTTTCTCTTTTACAGTTAACTTTGTTAATCCCCTTTGTTAATTCCTTGTTACTCTGTTAGTCCCCAGTCCTTTTCACTGTTAGTCCTTTTAGTTAGCCTTAGTTAGTTTTATTTAATTTAAATAATTAATTTAGGTTAAATATTAATTAGTTTAATTACTTTTAATTAAATCAGTAACTTTTAGGGCTTTTTATATTTTTAGAATTGTTAACTTTTTCTTTATTTAATTTTATTTTTTCAGAATTTTTATAACTTTTATTTTTTGTCTTTTTCTATTTTCTTAGTTTTAATTAGTTTTTAATCTTTATAAATTCATAAAAAATCAGAAAATTAATAAAAAAATATTTTTCTTTTTTATAAAATTTTCTTTTGTCATTTAGTGTCTAGGAAAAATATAAAATTTAGTATAGGTTTAATTTTTCTTAAATTTCAGTCTTAGACCCGTTTTACCGGGTGCGTTTTACCGTTTCTTTTCGTTTTACATTCAAACGACCTCCGTTTTAGTTCTAGTTTTCTTTATTTTTCAAGTTAAGTTAATTAGAATTTAATTTTGATTTTTAATTTAATTTAGCATTTATTTTTCTTAATTTTTAATATTTAGGTTTCCCGATACCTTATTCTGTTCCCCGTATTTAATTTAGATTTAATTTTAGGATTTCCTTATAACTAATTTTGTTTCCCGTAGTTTTTAAGATCCCTATTTCCTATATTTGTTTCCCGTAGATTAAATTAGATTTTATTTAATTAATTTTAGTTGTAATTATATCAGTGTTCATATCATATATTCTCCATCAGTCAATTTCTCATCAAACCAGGATAATTCTCAATTGCAGCCTCGTTGGGACATACGACCCGGGAATATCTCTTCCGGAATCTTTTTATAATTGATTCTTACTTGTGTATCTTCTCCTTTTGTGGAATTTGACCTTTTGCCTTGGTCAAGGGCATTCGGTCAGAATCTGTACTAGGGTTGCTATATAAGTGTGTACTATCCCGCGAATCATGGGGTGAGGATATGGATGGTTTTGGAGTATTATGGGAGTGTGTCGAGGGGTGATGGGGACTGGATTGGACTGATGTGGTAATGGCGGGAAAAAGAGGGGTGAGGATGATAAACAGTAATACTCAAATGGGGAAGGTTTGGGAGAAGTACAAGAATGGTCCCTCAAGTTACATGTGTTTCTTGCAATTTTCGTCCTTGTGTTTTATGAAGTTTTGAAAAATAACAACAACACCCCCTCATGTATATATAACCAATTGCAAATTAAGTCCTTTTGTGATACAAGAATCTGCCTTTGGCAGATTCACCCCTTGTCTTTCAAACTTTCATCAAATGGCAATATAAGCCCTTGTAGTTTCTTGTGGGTTTATTAAAAAGGCAATTGGGCTTGATTTTGGGCCTATCTTTGGAGTGGGCTTGGATTTGGGCCAATGGTCTTTACAGTCTTCATAATTCACACAAATGGGCTTTTGTATTTGTCTTGGGCCCATTTGGTCTTCAAAAGGTATACTAATGGGCTTTCCCGGCCCATTAAATAGGTCCGGGTTTGATCCATTAAGTATTCTTCATTGTCGGCTTTGACTTTGACTGTTGACTTTTTGGACTTTGGCTTCGACTTGACTTTGTCTTTTCCATGCTTTTCCATTCCGTGCTTGGTTTTGGCTTCGTTTTTCGTCCTTTTCTTAGATATCCGTTCCTGCACAACACAATTAGCAAAACAAGCATATTTTTGGCATTTTAAGTCCGTTTTTGGTTATTTTAGCTTGTTTTTAAAGGTAAAAGGTATGTGTAATTAAACACATACCATCGATCCTCAAGGATTTGAAGGTTACTCCAACCAAACACGGGCGAATGATAAAGCCATATTTGTCCCCTCACTTTATTGCTATCTGTTTTAATGCAAGATACTTAAAGATGGAGGTGAAGGTACCTGATTCTAGCTGTCTCAAAGATTCACAACCACATGCTCATACCCGACCGAAAATATAAAGACATCATGAAAGCTCAAGTACATGTATCAAGACTTCCGCTACTCTGATACCGTACGTCTTTCTTGAAGTGACGAAGTATTAAAGTCAAAGAATTTCAAAGAAGATTTCGTCACTCTAATACCGAACGTCTTTCTCAAAGTGACAAAGTGTTATAGTTAAAGAATTTCAAGAAAGATGACTTATTCAAGCTTTTAAGACCAAGAAACAACAACAGTATGAGCATGTCGGTCCAAAAATCACAAGGTCACAAGATGGCAAAGTTTACAAGATGGCAAAAAGAGATTATGCTTGGTTGATGATCTCAAGGTGCTCAAGATCACATATTCACATACAAGTCAAGATAAAGGAACAAGCTTAAGCCTAAAGTCAATGATCACTACGCCATATTCACAAGAAAAGGAAAGAGAAACGAAGTCTGCGAGCACAAGAACGAAGACCTTCATAGTATGCTAGGTTTAAGTTTTTGTAAAATGGAGTAACCTCCCTTAGGGGGAGATTGTTAAGAATATGAAAATCCTAGGAAAGTATCGGTCACTCCATAGATAACTATCGTTAGCTCGTTAAGTATTATTTGGATCCTAAGTAAGGCCAAGTTAGGAAAAGCCCATGGAAAGACCATGAAGGCCCATCCATAGCCGGCCCTAAAAGGATATTTATACACCTCTCCATGCCTTAGAGAGGTGGTTGGTTGTTCATTATTTCACACACATAATACAAGTTTCCTTTCATGTTTCTTTCTCTCTCTAAAATGTTCATCCAACCACTCTCTCTCTAAAACAACCTCTCTTTCTCTTTTCATGTATGTTATTTGATTGTTCTTCAGGTATTAGCCTTCAAACATCATAATTAATACAAGAGTAATGGTCTAGCCAAGGTAAACTAACCGAGTTAACGAATGATACCAAAAATTAAACGATTACAAAAGTATAAAAAATTACACGTTGTCTCCTATGGATTGGAATGCGTTGCAAGACCTCTTCTGCTCTTTTTCTCCTCTGAAAATCTTTGCGGTTTAGGTATCGAGAATATGATTTAGCACACTTAAAACTCATTCTTGAGTTTTCTAGTTATAGGTTCTGGAATCGGTGTTGACACGGCGTATCCAATGTGTTGGATACGACATATTAGGGTTTTCTTGGAGTAGGGACCACATTTGATATCTTCCAGAATATTCACAAACTATATCTCCAATGCGGCGTATTGGTCTTCACTGGATACAACGTATTGATCATGTTTCCATTGTGGTCTTTGGTGAGTGCAAGCACGGATACGTCGTATCTTCCTTGATGGATACGGCGTATTGTTGGGCTATGAAAAGTTTTCAAAGATAATTAATTGGTGTTCCTAAAAATGTGATTGATGTGTGTGTTAAACATTACTTTTATGAAGAATCTAAGAACCGCTCAGAGGAAGTAAGAGACATGTTTAGACAATACACCAGAAAGAAAGTTAAAACATTCACTGATGAGGATGAAAAAAAGAAATATTTTAATCACATAAGCGTCTAAAGCAATGCAGGTGATCAGTTGGACACAAGAAGAGAAAATGTTTGGGTACATAGCCTCCACACATGACATGGGTGTAAAAGCTGTGAGATAATTTGTTGATTTTTTCTTAGCTTTTCGAAAAAAATTATTGAATAGAGAGACTATCGAACTTGGAGATGGACTGGAGGCAAAAACTAAAGGAGGTGAGAATATTAAACCCGGAGATTAATTTTAAAGTATTACATCATTATAATTGACTAATATCAAAACTTATCTTATACGAGGGGGTGCATCGGGAATCCCTCAATCACAAGAAGAGAAGAATTCAAAGGAGCCCTGAAGCATGGTATCAACCTCAGGTATGCTTTTTAAATATAGTAATATAAATTATATAGTATATAGTAAAAAATATATATATATATTTATATATATATTAAAATATATATATCAATAAACTTATAATATGGGGCTAACTATGACTGGACTAATATGAAAATAAGTGACTCAACCGCCACCTCAAACGATGACATGCACACACATTGAAACAAGGAGTTTTGGTTATTTTGATAAAAATTTGGATATGTATATATAAAATATTAATAATATATATATATATATATCTATAACTTATATATGGGGCTAACTATGACTGGATTAATATGAAATAGTGACTCAACGCCACCTCAACGATCACATGGCACACACATGACATGGAATTTTGGTTTTTTTAATAAAAATATGATATGTATCTCCAAATACGTAATTTAAGATATACTATTTTGAGGATAAATTCCATAGTTAGATTTCAACTACAAACCAACCTCTAACTAGAAACCCTAAATTCTATCTCTGAATACATACGTATCTTACCTCACCAAATCATCTTCTTCATCACAGGAACAAGGTTCATACCTTAGCTTGGTAACAAGGTGCTCAACCGACGTACATGTGTAGAACAACGAGCTTTACAAAGAATAATTGAGTTGGAATCTCAGGTATTAAAACAAAGAATTTAACTCCATAACTGATCTATTTGATTAGCATGTGATTTATAGTTTCTTATGGTTCATCTTTTTTTGTAACCAAAGTTAAAAAGAACAAAGTAAAACATTTACTGATGTCCGAGGTCTTCCCAATGCTTAGCAGTTGATAATTTAAAGTTCGCCTTTACACCAAAAAAAATAATGCTTAGCAGTTGGTGTCCAAGAATTCATTGATCAAGTTGTGTGTAACGTCCATTGGTTGTTGGATTTGTAGGACAGGTGGCAGCAAGAGAGGCTGGTGGTTTTGTGGTTGATATGATTCGACAGAAGAAGATGGCGGCACGAGCGCTATTGTTTTCTGGTCCTCCTGGTACAGGTAAAAACACACTTGATCTTGGTATCTCCCAAGAGCTTGGTACTAAGGTATGTCATTTATATACAAGATAAAGATGATATACGATTACATTCTTTCTGTGTCATTCATGGTCTGTATTGTTATCTTTAGGTTCCATTTTGTGCAATGGTTGAATCAAAAGTCTACTCTTTAGAGGTAAAGAAGGTTTACGTATTACTGAAAATAAGGAGGTTTATGAAGGAGAAGTAAGTTGATTTACCTTGATATGTGATTTACGTGGTTAAATGCTTAATGTTGTAGCGTTTTTTATTTGTTGGGTAACAATTGGTTTTAGGTGACTGAACTATCTCCAGAGGAAACCGAAAGTGTGACTGGTGGATATGGAAAAGCGATTAGTCATGTTATTATTGGATTGAAAACTGTTAAAGGAACAAAGCAGTTGAAGCTGGATCCAACTATTTATGATGCCTTGATTAAGGAAAAGGTAGCTTTGGGTTGATGTTGATATACTCAGATAGTGATTATACATCAGGTTTTGCTTTTATGAAGCTAAAAAGCTTTTTCTAATGATACCCGAATAACATATTAGAAAGGAACTAGGGATGCGTTGTTTGCTATTCATAGATGTTATCTTTAGGTATTGCATTACATGAGTTGATTTAATAAGTATGGATTATTGACTTGGAAAATAGAGGGGTGGTGAGCTGTAATTTTATTATGATGGGGTGGTCTAGGGGGGGGGGGGGGGGGGGAACAATTCTATTAAATTTGATCTTCAGGTACACGAAGTTGAATTAACTATTGCAGATTCCCGTTTACAACCCATTACGCTGGTTCCACAACAATACCCCACATCCCTAGCTGTTTCATAAAGAAAATACAACCCCGCCTCAACTCTGCAAGCCATACCCCCCAGACCAAAACCCTAAAACCATACCATTACCACTTAAGAACCTCAAAATCAAAGGAATAGCGAAATATAAGAATACCAGATATAACTATTCATCATCTCATATAATTCTTTACGAAAACAAAAACCCAACCAACATCACAGTCTTCTTACAAACGCGAGCGACGCAACAAGAGACAGAGAGGATACATCTTAGAATCTACAACATCTCTCTGCGCGTGAGCGCGCTCCGCGAGATCATGCGTTCAACATATCAGCATGCAGTAAATATGCTATTTCTGTTATAATCTTTTACACAGACATTAAATGTTATCGTGCCTTATTTTATTATAAAGCTCATTTCAGACATTATGTCGAACAGAGCAATACATTATAACTAAACTTATAGTAAGACCCTATACACTCTCCAATAATAAGACGCAAAAACAACATGTCGGTCTTACATAAAGTCATGATAATACCAAGATACATAACACTCAGCTCATCAGTCGCCTATAACACATCTTACTAAACAACATGAACACCATAAAGCCCCTTGTTAGCTCCTTTGAGCGTATTTATCTCGTCATTCCACCGTCAACTATCAGTTAAATAACCTCTGGTCTCCTATTTTCTCCGTAACTACTGTACTTGTCTTATCTGATCTGTTGATTAAATAGTAACTGCGCGTCACACATACCTCTAGCGGTAACCCAGAGTTATCTCATACGGCATTAGCGAATGGGCTCTTTTATGCATTGTGTGTGTCTTGCTCTTACAAACTATTTGGGGTTATAATTGAAGTACAGTATACAAAGCTGTGATATAGGGAGAGTCAATACACTCAGTTATGACACTCTATTGCTGAGTGATCGAAGATCAACAATACAGAAGACCGATTTCTTAGAAAACTTACGGCAACATACAACATGTCAGATCTATTGGAGTCATAGCTGTGTTCTTACAAGTATTTACTCTGAAGGACACAAATAGCACCTTGACGTATGCTCGAGAAACTTAATCACGGACAATCATTTAATTCACATTAGAAGCGTGCTCAGTTGCATTCGATGTATTAAAATACCTGATCTGTATAGTGAATTTGCGAGATCAGTATATCCTTGATAGACTAAATACAAAACCAGCAATTTTAAGTACTTATGAGCCGTTAGAGTATACGTATGATATATGTGAAAAGCGTTATATCCAACTGTGTGGACTACACAGAAGTCTTCAATACGCTTCTTCTATTACGTCTTAGATTAATCGCTCAAACAAATGTCTTCAGTCTACAGTCAACCGATGCACATTTTACAAACTCATGTTTCCTATACCGTCTCGAAAATTGCGTAATACACCACTGAAGACACAAAGATGACCTCACAGTTCTTACTGACACACAACAGAAAGATAATATTATATATATGCACGGCCGACATGGCTGAGATAGGACTTTGCAGGAAAAAAGAATAGCACAACTGTATGCTCTTTTCCAATAACCAGAGAAATTATATTGTTCGTTTCAGCTCACTGTCAATAGTAGTTCGGATCAATGATTTGTATAATTGTTTTTCTCTCATCACCTTTTTTACTCCATCTGCATTATCTGTAGAAAGCATACGCTCTTAGCATATGCATGCAAGCAACCGAGACACTATTCAGAGTTGTGTCAGTCCTCTAGATCACACATCCACACTTTCTTAATGCACCAGCCAAGTTCCACCTATACGCGCGTACCGTAAGATTCCACCAGTGGCGCAATTATTACGGAAACTCATATACGTGCTTTGACTTGTATTGGGAACAATCTGATGATCTGCTTATCAGAGAATACTGAATTTTGCGTGATCATTAGAAAATCATTGACTCAAGTCATGATGCATGTCATGAAGGGACAATATAGGCGCCTGTCTCACAATGACATGTGCGTAAACGTTATCTTTCTCACAATCGACCAGTTTCAGTGCGCGTCAAGCCCATCTTTTCTATTACAGTGATAAACACTGACGTTAGCTGATATCATCATAGAATTTTCCTTACTTATCTGCTCATCTAGAAAATGAGTTTGAACCCCCCCTTCTCAGATTATTCTCATCTTATCTTTTTGCAGAAACACTACGCAAAACATGAGTAGTCGTAAGACAGGGAAATTTCACGGACAGGAGTCTAGGGGAACACTTGAGCTAGTCCCACACTCATTCAGATCACAACCCCTAAAAACCTTCTAAAAGTGCATCTAGACTATCTGTTTATCTACTTTGCAAGCACAAATCCCTTTTCTAGAACCTATCTAAGAGACAGCAGCTTTCTCGCGGATAACATTTATCCTTATGAGAACAGTGTGACATATCTATATTAACGCGCACATAAATGCACAAGTTCTTACCTGAGCGAATAACTAGTTTTATATTATCTCTGCTTAAGAGTATGCTTAATCTAGCACAAAAGTAGTCTACCCTAGCACTGGTCTCAGTTGCAATTACAGTATCCAGCCTACCTTAAGATATTCACCTTCTGCAACAACTGCATATTTTATACAGTAATCTCTAAAGCTTCCTCATGATAAGCGATCATGGCTCTATCTTAACATTTAACACATCTAGCGTACTCAGGCTTCATGTTTTGGTCCCTTCACAGTATAACCTTACTTTCGTTCGCTATAAAAGCTTCGTTTAAGTCACGCGTGCTCTGTTATATTTCTGACTCTTATCATCGGAACACTGAAAACCCACAGACGCCTTTCTATCGGGATACACCAAAGGGGTCTAGAAAGTCGTGATAACAAAAGGGAAACAATAAAGTAAAGTTCTTACAGAAATGTATGTACGCTGGGGAAATCTGATAGTGATCTATGTTTGTTTGTAGCATCTCACTCTTACTTTTCGTTATCGAGCTGGCAGAATGAGAATGAGAGGTTGCTCGGTACATTTAAAACACGTAGATTCTCCACAAGAACTTACAACACAAAGAGGTTCTCCAATATGTTTAGGTAAAATTATGGTGATATTTGATAACTTGGATTCCGCCATACAAAAGTCACATGCCATGAGCTATACGAGCGGATGTTTTGCCTGTTGTAGCAGTGATGATTGCATACAAGAAAGAGTGCTTATATGATCTAGTATAACTTAGTTGAACATATCTATATCCGTTACATAAAGTCACAGACACTCATGGAGCGAATCCATAATATGGTACAGCGGTTGACAGTAACAACATCACTATCCGGTCCCACTATTTTCTAGAGGATCAATTGTCTGAGATTCTCCGTTGTCACAAAAAGACTACGAGCGCCATAAAAAATTTTCTAACCACACACAAAAATGCAATATGTGTCTTATTGTTAGAGTGGCATGTTTCAAATTATACTTTTTATAGAAAGCATCTCTTCGTCTTTACTGACAAACCAGTCTTAATGTTAAACAGATGACTCCTCAACCTATTTTTTAGTGAGATCATATAATACATTCTTCTGAGTAAATACACTCTTTTAGTCTGAGCGTACTTAGCATTCTCGTATTCTAGAGAGTAACAGTCAGACTGAGACTGTTTAACCATTTTAAACCCCCCAGTAAAACAAACTCTCGCTAACAATTATAACAATGACCGCACTTTCTACCAAACTCGAGATACATCACTTAAGATAATCTGCCCTGACTATCTAGGAGAGAGAAAATGTAATCATCTACACCTCAAAGAACATCTGAGAATTAAGAATATCGAGATCTACAACGCAAGACATCCCTTGTCTGCATATAGCTTGTAATCAGCTGCAAACGCGATAGCAACCTACAAAATAATATATCATACTACAACTAACCAGCTACAAAGCTCTCAGATAAAGGGAGGTAG
Source organism: Tanacetum coccineum (assembly GCA_026074375.1). Lineage (NCBI taxonomy): Eukaryota > Viridiplantae > Streptophyta > Magnoliopsida > Asterales > Asteraceae > Tanacetum > Tanacetum coccineum. The sequence goes on from BQNB010010033.1 coordinate 79,821, forward strand.
GATATAAGGAGCGTATGATAACGGAGTGGTAGCCGGGAAGGGGGGGGGGAGGGGGAGATGGGCTAGGGAGGAGTGATGGAGGGTGGGCCGTGGAACGTTAGAGAGAATGTAATATATCGAGGATGGGGGGGCGGGAGGGCCTTTTGCAGATCTAGAATGCTTTGCAGCGGGCAACAGTTGACAACAATTCACAGGTATGAGCCATATTTGAGATTCTAAATGCCAAGGAATCACCACCTACATATTTTCGTACAAACAAGTTCACGTTTGCTTTTCAAGATATTGTAGATGCCTATGGGTATCTCTGATTCATAGATGTGGTTATATGATGGAAATTTTCTGATGTAGGAAACATATGTGTTTTGTTTGGTTAAAGTTATAAGTGGCAGTTGCAACCCATAAGAATACGAACATATCGATTTTTGAATTTTCTTTTGATGCCAAATGGGTCGAATATAAACAATTAGATTAAAGACTAACATGTCGAATAGGTCAAACATCCAAAGCCTATTTAAAACCCATACGACCATTCAAAGATAATATGAGTACTGTAATAATATTTGGATGCAAAAATAACTTACTTATCGCCAAAAAATAGAGTTGGAGGTATGTCAATTGCAACCATTTTCTTTTTCTTTTAAGCACACATAGATTATATGCCATATTGCTTTTTTCTGTATTACATGCATGTTGTCTTAGTTTGCGTTTTACTTCAGGGAATGCTTTACCATATTTTATGGAGAAAATGTGCTTTTATTACTTTGATGATTTTAATAAATATGGAATCAAGAATTTATTGTGACACACAATTGACTATATATCAATTGAATATTTAGGAATATCTTATTATTCAACATAATGATGTGTTTATAATCAAAGTCACGTGTTGCAACGTATAGGTATGTGGTTAATATTTGACAAGGGGCGGCAGAATATTAGTGTTCGAGAACAGATGACTGTAAAAAAAGATAACTCGAAATTCCAAAAGAATCGACATAGAAATGCCTTTATTACCTTTCAGCAGAAATCCTAGCTCAGGCTGTTACTTATAACGAACTGTGGTTTACTAACACAAATAATTTTTGGTTAGAGATGGCCTCACTAGAAAATGAAGTAAGCTTTCCTCTTATTTTACATTATTCATATTTAACGTTAATAAATAACTGATTTTTCATAATGGATTTCCAGGTTGAAGTTGAAAGGCCTGTATATGTATACGGGTGGATTCTATAGATATTCCATCTTTGCTCTGATTTTCTGGGAAACAAGGCGATCTGATTTTAGTGTGTCAATGGGCCATCATGTTGCAACTGCTATTCTTATTGCAATGTTTTATATATGCAGGTTTCTGGTGTTTCTGTTTTTTTACTTATTTTTTTGCAGAAACTAGGGATACGTGTTTACCTTTTTTTTCTTTTGTTTATTTGTGTGGGTTTGCTCGTGCTGGTTCAATTACCTTAGCTCTCCATGATGCGAGTGATGTTTTTCTTAAAGTAGGAAAGATGTCTAAATGCATTCTGAAGGTAAACATCTCGAACTTGTGTGATTGCTTTGATATTTTTAAAACCGTAATTGTGTTATGTGTTGTGTTTCGTAATAGTGTTATGTGCCTGATTTGTAATTATGTTTTGTGTTGTGCAGGTTACACCTACAAAACCATGCTCACCAAACCTTGGAAGGAAGCCAGCTCCTAGACCAGTCGAGGATACTCAATCTTCGCCTTTAAGGTCATCTTTGAAGCCAATTTTTTTATAGAAATAAATAAGAAGAAACTATTTGACTGCAATAAAATATCCAGATCAGTTTATTGCTCTGTGTTGAGTTTCATAAGTGAGACACTAACATACGCAAAAAAGGGACTTCAAATTACCACTTCATAGTTCATACAAAAGATAGACCTATAAGACACAATAGCAAACATAATATAAACACTACGACAAACGACCTATACAAACCCCCTTAAAACCTAAGACACAAAAGCAAAACACTATTACTACAACTAATCAACATCCAACCTACACCCTAAAACCTAAGACACACTACCACACAAACAGGCTAATGCAACGAAAAGTTTGCAACGGTATATTTTTGTTGCAAATTTGCAACCGTAATGCAACAAATTACCAACCGAATTTGCATCGACAAAGAAAATGGTTGCAAATCCGTTGCAAAATATAAACTAATTTCTTTTATATATATTGTTATTTTTTCTGTTGCAAATAATACAAAATTGCAAAGGAAATGCAACGAAAGACAAAAAAATAAGTCTAAAAGAAATTACAATTTATTTTCCATTGCAATTCCGTTGCAAATTTTCATAATTGCAACGGAAATGCAACGAAACACAAAAAAAGTCTAAAAGAAATTACAATTTATTTTTCGTTGCAATTCCGTTGCAAATTTTCATAATTGCAACGAAAGACAAAAAAAATAAGTCTAAAAGAAAGTACAATTTATTTTCCGTTGCAAATTTATTTTTTATTCTGTTGCAAGTCCCTTTTTACCACTGATGCACTTTTATGCAATTAAATCACTATCATTTTTGGTTTTATCACAAATACAAGTAGTAAAGGTAATGCTCTTATATGGAAGAAATCCAGTCCGTCATCTGTGCTATACGCGTCGAGCTTAATCTAACAATTTTCCTTTTGATCTCAACAGTTCTCTGTTTAACATTTACTTTTTTTCACATTTTTTTGTTAAAATTTGCATAGCTCTTTTACTCAACTTCGCAGCTGTGGTGCTGGCACTTGATAGGTGTAAAATACACATATCCGTTAACACCAAAAATGACCCTAAATAACCCAAAACACAGTGAAAATGGCAAAAATATGCTTGGTTTGTGTTTGTATGTGTGCAGGTACGGATATATCAAAAATCACAAGAAAACCGTTAAAAACGGGCAAACACGGACACGAGAAACGGAAAAGCACAAGAGAAGCCCAAGATTCAAAGCCAAATCCAGAAAAAGTCAAGCTTCAGTCAACTATGGGTCAACAAAGTCAACTCACTAGAAGACAAATCCCAAATGTTTCATTTTAGTCCCTCCAAGTTTCAAATGTTACACAAATAGTCCTTGTACCTAAATGGGCCCTTAAACCCTAAAAAACCATACCCAAATCCATAACCAAATCAAAAGCCTAATGTCCTAGCCCAATACCCTTTTCATAAAACCACAAGGACCTTTTTTGCCATTTTCCAAAGTCCTTTTACACTACACATAAGATAAACAAAGAGAGGGACTGAATTTGCAATTACCCAAAAGTTTAAATTCTATTTACCCGTTTTACAGTTATAAAGGGCGCGAAGACATGTTACTGTTCATGCTTCGTCCCCATTTCACCAACCTGGGTAAATCAAGGGGCTTTTTTTAATTAAGGGTCAAGGACGACAATTCAGAGGCTCTACAACCTAATGGCAGGGACAAATGAGTCATATCAAAGCTCTCATTGGCCAAAGCTAGCAAGGAATCACACGTGGCTATGAAGAAAGCACAAGAGAGAAGGGAATTTATACTACAATCACTCACATAAGTAACACAAGCTGTCACATCAAAGGATTGCTAGCTTGGCAATCCGTGTGACTAGCAAGTAATCAAACGACCATAAATGAAACCCCAATGATTAAAGGAATTCAAGGGGTAAGATTAGAAGAGGCGTGTGAAGCACTCAAGGGACTAGAATCTTCATCAACTGGCTATAAATAGCTCACACTTCACACACATTTGAAGGGGAGAATTAGTAGTTTTTAGTTTAGCTTAAATTTCGTTTTTTAGCTTAATGTAATTTTTCTTAAAATGGTTTGAAATTTCCTTTTTAAAGTAATGTAATCAAAGTTTTTAGTGAATGAAAGTCAGTTTTACATTTGTCATAAGCTCTTTTAATTTCACTTATAAGTTTTCATTTACCTCTCAAATGTTAAGCTATTGTTACCTATAAGCTCTTAATATCTCTAATAAGTCTTTAAGCTTATTATTGAGCTTAAACAATTCTTAATTATACCTTAACTCTAAAATAAAAAGTAATACCTTGTCTATTGGATTATAAGCTTATAGAAGGGGATTCAGTTAAGGAAGGAATCCCAAGAACCTTTACTGGCTTATTTTAAATAAGCCAAAGCTAGTAGATAAGCTCTATGAGCCATTTATGCCTTTGTTAAGCTAAGGCTCAAGTAAGTCTTTCTTTACTTTCCTTGTCTTTAATTTCTAGTTTATAACTGCTTAAAAATTGCTTAAATAGCTTAGAATTGCTTATTTGCTTATTAATTGTGCTTATCTGTTTCTAGCTGCTTATTTGATTTTAATAATGTTAAATAGTGCTTATTCATCATCTGTTTTAGCTTAATTATTTAGATCATAGTAGTTTCAATTTCTGTCTAAAATTTCATAAAAATCAAAAATATAAGTAGCATTAGTGTAGATCTTTAAATTCAGCTTTAGTAGTTGTTAAATCATGTTGTTTAAGCTTGTTATAAGCTATTCAATGTCTGGTATCAAAGCTTAGTTTAGAAGATTTCATTTAATAAGCTCAATCAATTTCTGTCTTATCATTAAGGGGTGTTTGGTTTAACCTTGTTTGACAATCAAAAGTCAAAGGAAATTGTGCAATTTGTTTTAGTCAGATTTGATTTCACTTATAATCATTAGGAAAAGAGTTTTTAGAATTTAGCTTTCAAAAATCAAAAAGTTAGGGCTTATTTTATATGTGTCTGCACCAGGGGAGATTTCTCCTTTTGCTTTGATTGCTAATATCTGAATCAAGCCCTTTAGGCTTAATTTGAGTTTGTAGTTTACTCAAGCACACTCAATAGAGTGTGTAGTGTGCAGGTTTTCCCTCTAGGATTCTTGCATTTGAGTTTTGCACTAATTGCAATTTGCATCAGCAGTACTAACATCAGTTAGTACTGCTGAACTTTTGAGCTCCATTTTAGCTTATAATTGTAGGATCTAGGGTCTTACTTTTATATAGCTTATAGTAAGGATAATTAGTTTTCAAAAGCTCTAGGTTTAGTTTAAGCTCATTGTTCATTATAGCTTTTTGAGTCTTTAAGTTCTTAGTAATAGTTCCTGAGTTTTCTACTTTAATCTTCAAATTCAGTTAGCTTTTAGAGATAATGGTTAAGTTAGCTTATTAGTTTTAGATAGTACACATCATTAGCTTCTCAGAACAACTTTTGGTTTTCAAAACGAGCTTATATTTAAGCTCGTGCAAGCTTTTAAGTGTCAACAAAGCTTTTTAAGCTCAAACCCTTAGTTTCTGTAACAGCAGCTTCATAAGCTATTTTTA